>JACEIK010000705.1:210079-227226 GCA_018107945.1 Datura stramonium
TAGTCCAGTCCCTGTGGGATCGATACTTGGCTTACTTGAGCCATTTTACTACTTTTTCGACCACGTGCACTTGCGTGTAGTCATCCAGACCGACGAACAACAAGCAAAGTGAAATATCTCTTAAAAGTGCTTAGGGTGGTAATCACTATAAAATGAAATATCAATCCTACTCATCCCTTAGCTCGGATGGAAGAATCCCAGATAGGGAATGAAGGAGAATCCCATCCAAGAAGCTCTGAGAGAACTTGAAAAAAAAGTAAGAAGAAAATATATATAAGCCGACATTACAACCAAGAAAAGTCCTTGTGATCCTAATCTCTTGAAGCAATTAGGTAGTCTTAACGTACATGAAAGGCAAGCCAATGGTATGTTGCATATGTGTATTACATCATTTGTGAGTGTGAGTGTGCCTTAATTATTGTGTTCCATGTCTTATATTGATGGATTTGAGAGAGGAACACCACTAAAAGTGAGGAAGCATAAGAGGTCTAATTCGATGTACTACTAGTTGTATGTGCCACACTTAATCATGTTTGCCTTTTGTGTTGAAAAGATGAGTAATTTATAGAGGTTGTGTGATCTTGATTTTTAAATCTTTCTATGTGCTTTATTGAGAATTGTGGTATGAGGATAAACCACTTTATGTATGCTCCATGCCAGTTGGTTGAGTATGAGTTGATAGAGGTGTCAAGTTTGATGGTGAAACATGATTTTATGTATATTTTAAGGATTGTTCGAGGATGAACAATGGTTTAAATGTGGGTTAGTGATGTTGGGCATATTTTCATGCCCATTTTCCATGTTTTTACCCATATTTAATCATGTTTTGAGTTCATAATTCTTAATTTATGATTAAATTCATGTATGTGTGTGTTTTATGTGCTAACAAACAATTTGAGTTGATTTGAGCAGGAAACTAAGCAAAATGAGCTCAAAATGATGCAAGATTTGACTGGTTTGGCGCTATGGCTAACGCCTTGCACCAAGTCCCAAACTTAAGGGAAATACATTCATAGTCTGGTGCCATGGCTAGTGCTCCACACCAGCCCTCAAACTTCAGAGAAAAAAATCTCATGTCGGTGCTATGCCATGGCACGCCAGGCCTATTCAGGAGCCAAAAATTGTTGAAAATTTGACTAAGCATGTGGCAAGATAGGAGGGAGGCACGCTAGACCCATTTCGGGGTGAAAATTGTTGATTTTTAATCCATGTATTGAAGGGAAGAAGCGTCATTTGAAGGCTCATCTATAAATATAAGCCTTAGGTCGTTTATTACATAGTTTTTTACTTCTGGGAGTAGATTTTGACTGCATGAAGCAGTTTTTGCTCATTTTTATTCTGTAGTTCATTCATGAAAGCTTGTAAGCAACTTAGATGGAAGACATGGTTCTACAACTAGGTTTTATCTTCTTTACTTCATATTTTCACATGATAATAACTAAGTATTTGTTTTTCCGCTTGTTTTTGAGTGGCTAAACTCATATTCTAGGGTTGTGGCCATGGAGAATGGTTGACTGTTTGACAAATTAATTAAATTTAGTTTTGATTCGACTTTTAGGGTTGTTTGTATTTATTTATTTTAAGTTATTATTTATGAGGTTGATCACCTTGTAAGTAATCTGTTGGCTTTCAATTTAATATGGGAAAGGGAATCGAAATGGTTAAAAATAAATATAGAATGGGAATTCAAAGACCCTTGAACCGATTGGTGATAGGATAGAAGTTGTTATTGAGGATAGGAATATACCCTTCTATCCCGTTTAGTTGAATACAAGTAGGCATAATCGTCATTTCAGTTCTCCTGCGACCATAGGGATATAGGCATTAGGGTTCATGAAATAGTTTTTGTATGCTAGGGATAGTGGAAAGAAATGGGATAGTAACTTACAACTAACATCTATAGGAAGAATCATTGTAGTTTAATTACATCTGGAAAACTCAACCTAGAACCAACAAGGTGCCATTGCCCTAGTCTGTCATCATTATCAAAATACAATCAAGTTTGCATTTGTTTTAGTTAATTTCACATTTGAAGTTTTAATAGTTTAATTTTCCAAACTAATCTCCATTTTACTTGTTTCCTAAATTAGTGAAATCAAAGTTCAACCTTATAATGATTAAATTGACAAGTCCCTGTGGGTACGATATCTGGACTTAACAATCCTATATTACTTGATGACCACGTGCGCTTGCGCGACATTAGTCCATGAACAACTTGAGACTTTGTCTAGTTGAGCAAGTGCTTTGACCTCTATTCATTCCAAGATTGGGTAGGCTATTCAATATGATGCTCATAGAGCATCGTATGATATTGAGATGCCTTCCTACTCATGCCAATGTACCACAATTTATTCCAAGCATGATTCTGTGTCCTACTCAAACTTTGGCCAAATCTAAATTCATTGCGGCATTTTATCGCACACGTGGTTGACATGAGTACAAATTTTTCTATGTCACAAAATTTCTCACCTCACACCCTCACCACTATACTCTACTTCTATAATAAGATGATCAACAACCTTCGAGAATCCTTGGGCTACTCGACTTTGCCTTAGATGACCCCCACAAACTAAGGTAAAAATTGAATGAACTTAAAAACACAACAAGACTAGAGTTCTCTTACCTTTTTTCTTATAGAGTAGAGTGCTTGTTGATGATCTTTCAAGAGTAATTGAGTGAAACCAAGCGTATGAAATATTTAGCGAGAGTGGGAATGGGTAGTTATATGTAAGATGTGAGAAGTTGAGGAATGGTAGGGAAGGAGAGTGGTTCAAATGAAATAAAAGTGTTTTCCCGTTACTTTTGAAGTAATGGGTCCTTTAAAAGTTATTTTGTTTTATTTTACACACACACACATAAACACACACCCAAAGAGGCAGGGCAGAACCTATGTCGCGGCCGCATTTAGGCAACCGCGGTCCACACTTCTGTTGCATTTTTCTCATTTTGAAGACCATTGGCAGGTTTCTTTCTGGAGGGATTCGTGGTTTAAGCTCTACCATGGATAAGCATCCGCATTTCATAGATGGAATGTGAAGTATGTCATTTTCTAGATCATTTTCTAGATTGAAATACAGTTGATCTGCGGTCCGCACTTGGCCATCTATGGTTCGCGGTCAACTCGTGTTTCCTTGCAAATTCTAATTTTGATCCTTCCTTCTTCAATGTGCTACAAAATGAAAAAACAATGTTAATTATAATTTAGGGTTTCCTCCCAAACAACGACTGAGTTAACGTCACGACATGATGCAATTTCCTTGACTACTAAGACATCATCAAAGTAAATCATTTCCACCCATTTCACCTCATCTTGCACATCCATGTTTTGTTTAACCATTTGGCCAGTAACTTTGAATCTTGTGCCATCTTGATTTTTAAGTTCCACTGCCCCATAAGGATAGACGTTGGTGACTTTTAACGGTCCAGACCATTTCAACTTTAATTTGCCCGGAAACAATCGAAATCTGGAGTTAAACAACAAGTCTAAGTTCCCAGGGGCAATCTCTCTCTTTCACGCCTCCTGTCATGGTACAACTTCATTCTCTCTTTATACAAGGCTGCACTCTCATATTCTTTGAGTCGGAACTCATCAATTTCATTCAGCTGCTCAACCCTCAAATTTGCAACTTCGCTCCAATTAAGATTCAACTTTCTTAAGGCCCACAATACCTTGTGTTCCAGTTCCATGAGTAACTGACATGCCTTGCCAAACACCAACTGATATGGGAACAACCCAATAGGCGTCTTATAGGCTATTCTGTACACCCACAAGGAATCATTTAACTTGCGAGACCAATCTTTTTTATTTTCATTAACAGTCTTAGACAAGATGGTGTTGATACCACGGTTTGATACCTCCACCTAACCGTTGGTTTGAGGAAGATACAGGGTAGCCACCTTATGCTTCACCCTATATTTCTCTTACAAACCACTAAATAATTTTTTTCAAAAATGTGACCCCCCATCAGTTATGATTGCTCGTGGTGTGCCAAACCTAGAGAATATATTCCTTTTGACGAATGTTGTCAAATTCTTTCCTTTGTTATTGGGAAGCGAAATTGCTTCTATCCATTTGTACACATAGTCCTTAGCCACAAGAATATACTTATGCCCATAGGAAAATATAAATTTTCCATTGAAATCTACTCCCCATACATCAAACTGCTCCATCTCTAAAATCAGGGTTAGCGGCAAGTCATGCTTCCTTGACGTGCCACCACGTCATTGGAACCGATCACAAGCTTTAACATAGTCGTGGTAGTTAGATCATTGGCCAATAGTATCCACTCTGTAGTATTTTCTAGGCTATTCTTATTCCACTATGATGTCCTCCAATAGGAAAAGAGTGGCAAGCTTCAAGAATAGGCATCATATCCACTTCAGGTACACATCTCATGATTATATTATCAGCACACATTCTAAACAAGAAAGGTTTATCCCAGTAGAACTTCCTCACATCATGAAAAAAATTCTTTCTCTGGTAGAAGTTCATGTCGTCCGGTATCACATCACTAATTAGAAAATTAGCATGATCGGTAAACCACGAATCAAGCCTTGCGAGGCTGCTAACACTTGCTCATATGGAAATGCCTCATTTATCTCCAATTCATACTTCGGTCTCCATTCATCTTCCAGTCTTGAAAGATAATCATCTAATTGGTTCTCACAACCCTTATGGTCTTTAACTTAAAAGAAAACTCTTGAAAAAGCAAGATCCATCGGATCGGCCTTGGCTTTGCATCTTTCTTGGCCATCAAATATCGACTGGATGCATGGCATGCATGAATGATGTCATTGGGGCCTAGTAAATATGCTCTAAACTTCTCAAAGGCATATACCACTGTTAGCAATTCTTTCTCAGTAACAGTATAGTTCATTTGGGCCCTGTTGAGAGACTTGCTAGCATAGTATATTGGGTGAAAGAGCTTCTCTCTTCTCTATCCCAAAATAGCTCCTAATGCAACTCCACTTGTATCACACATGACATCAAATGGTTTGGTCCAGTCAGGTGTAATGACTATAGGAGCTATGGTGAGTTTCTCCTTAAAGATTTCAAATGCCTTCAATCATGACTCATCAAACTCAAATTTTATTTCCTTCTCCAACAACTTGCACAACGGGTTAGTAATTTTGGAGAAGTCTCTAATGAATCTCACGGTAGAATCCAACATGACCCAAAAAGCGTTTGATCTCTTTCACTGATATAAGAGGTGGAAATCTGGATATGACGTCGGTCTTCTCTTTGTCAATCTCAATGCCTTTACTTGATATTCGATGTCCCAGTACAATCCCTTCATTCACCATAAAGTGACACTTCTCCCAGTTTAATACTAGATTTATTTCCGTACGTTGCTTCAGTATTGAAGCCAAGTGAGATAAAGAATCTTTAAACATATCACCTACTATAGAGAAGTCATCCATGAAGATTTCCATTGTGTCTCCACCATATTGTAAAATATTGACATCATGCACCTATGGAATGTGGTAGGTGCATTACAATATACGAAGCATTCGTTTGAAGGAAAATGTCTCATAGGGACATTTGATTATGCTCTTCTCTTGGTCCTCAGGAGTAGTGAAAATCTTGTTCTAACCAGAGTATCCATCCAAGAAATAGTAATAGGCCCTTTCTGCTAGTCTATCTAACATTTTATCCATAAAGGGCATGGGAAAATGATTCTACTGAGTTCACCACTTCAGCTTCAGATAATCCATGCATACTCTCCAACCCGTCACTATTAAAGTTGGCACTAATTCATTCTTCTCATTGGGGACCACAGTCATCCCTCCTTTCTTCGGTACATATTGCATCGGGCTAACCCAGTGGCTGTTAGAGATGGGATAAATCGCCCAGCATCAAACTATTTTATGATCTCTTTTTTCACCACTTCTTACATCAGTGGGTTCAGCCTCCTTTGTTGTTTGATTCTAGGAATACAATTTTCCTCCTGCTGATTTTTATGAGTTCAAATACCTAGAGGAATGCTAATAATGTTGGTGATGAATGAATAAATTTCCAATTTGTATGTTCTCAAGATGGACACCAAGGCTTCTACTTTCCAATCTCCCAGCTTTGCATATATGATTTGTCACAACCTGAATATAGGCCCAGATCGAGGCATAGGAAAAAGAACCCCGAGAAGCTCCAAGTCGACCCATGGTATAAACATGACATCTTACTCAATCATAATGAAGTGGAAGATCAACATAATTAACATAGAGGATGTCTGATAATCTCATACATAACTCAAGTCCAAAGTTGATTACATTCTACGTCTAAAAAGACTCTACTACTGACGAGTTGATGGGGAAAGACCCCAACTAACTCAATATAGTTTGAAACTAGAAATACTAAATATAATAAATAAAGGGGCCCTTGGAAGATGAGAACTCACCAACTGAGACCGGGAGATACTGATGTTGAGAGTCTGGCTAATAGTAGAACTGAACCTGAATATCCAAGCCTGTATCATGAAATGATACAACATAGAGTATGCGGTCAGTACGTGGAATATACCGAGTATGTAAGTTAAGTAAAACCTCTAAGTAAGTAAATAAAAAATCAGGCATATCATAAAATATAATCAAGATAAGATTCTGAGAGTAGGGATTGCATGATATTTTCGGAAATCATGATTTGAACATAACTAAATATCATAACTGAATCAAATGACCTAAAGCTGAAAACTCATAATCATGAGTAAAACTGAACATTGGGTCAAACCTACTAAAAACATAATAACATTACTAATGAACATGCATAACTAAAATCATGAGGAACAATGGGAGACTCATCATATAACCGACATTACCACGTTAGAGCTTACATGGTCCCGACTATTATACTCAAGTGGGCAAAGTCTTCTAAAGCCTTTTTAGGGAAAAGGAAGCTACCATGATATTGATATCAAGCTGAAGGCCCCTTAGGACATGGGAAGCTCACAAGGGAGGTCCAAAATAATCTTTACATACCTACGTTGGTGCGTAGTTCTGAGGCATGGGGTTGACTGACCCTTAGCCTTCTTGATGCTAGACACTACTCTGAAAAACATGCATATGCTTTCCATCATTTTTCAATGAACTTGAACCATCGTCTAGTGATGAATCTGACTCATAACATACATGCATAAATCTAAAATCATAACATGAGGAGCCTCGGGCTCAAACATACCACAAGCTGAAATAATGGAAGTCTAGACTCCAAAATCCATGTGGTAAGCTAATAACATGAAATTTCGATAAATCATGAAACATACTTGATCATATGGGCTTTACCAATACTTAAACATGCTTGACATAGACTTGATCATTCGAAAACATGAACATAGACATGGGTAATTTGAAATCACAATTTCTTCATATACATCTCATCATGCTTGAATACATATATCATAGATCTCAACTTATATGAACTTTCATGGATGGGCATTATAATTTATAAAACTTGAAAACAAGTTTTATAATTGAAAAACATTGTAAAATATGCACATTAATCATAATTCGACATTAGAAACATGCTTAGATCTTACCCATGATTGATACTTAGAAAATTCACATGTTGGGTTAAAACCCCATAGATTTATCAACTATAATTTCATGAATTGAAGAGGGATTGGGCATGAGTGTGGATGGATACACCCATTCATAGCCTTAGATACTTGTAGAAATCTGATTTCACAACACTTTTGATTTCCCAATGGAAATTGTGGGAAGAACTTGAGGAATTTAAGCTTGATCACTCTTAGGAGCTTCTATACTTGCACGCATGGAAGAGAATACGTTTAGAATGAACTTGCCCTCCTCTTAAAACACACTATTCAGATCTGAAAATGACGTAGTATAGGCCTTAGGAACATAGGAATTATTGAAAAGCCCTTAATAAATTCATTGGAAATTACATACTGCCAATTCCCATGAGGGACTGGACGATTCGTGCCCTAGACCATGACTCGTGGTCTGCTTCCCATCGTCCTTACTAGAATTTCATCACCACTGGTCACCACAAGAGACATCATGACTCGTGGTGTGCCCTATGACTCATGGTGACAAATTGTTTTGGACACTGCCCCAAACCTTCGACCTTCAACCAACCATTGACCACGACCAACTTGATGACTCATGGTGATGATCGCGACTCGTGGTCTCACCCGTGGCTAACCTCAAGACCGAAATTCCAACCAAGTCCGCTCTCCTCCCCATGAGTCACTTAACGAC
This sequence comes from Datura stramonium, assembly GCA_018107945.1. Lineage (NCBI taxonomy): Eukaryota > Viridiplantae > Streptophyta > Magnoliopsida > Solanales > Solanaceae > Datura > Datura stramonium. Next base: position 218,294 of record JACEIK010000705.1, read on the forward strand.
TCATGGTACACTCCATGGGACACTGGATGACTCGCCCTATGACCTGGTGCAGAAAATTCTATTTCCTCCCTTTCAACTCCTAGGTCTGATCTTAGGGATCTCAAGGTGTTACAATATCTCCCCCTTGGGAACATTTCATTCTCGGATGTGGGAAAACATATTGAAAAGCTGAGAAATGCAATTATCATACTCAAATACTAAACATATAAGCTAAAAACTGATGGAGTGGCTGACTTCGAATCAAACTACATGATTGAACTAAATTCCTGGATCATACATGCATACATTGACATGAAAGAAACTGGAGCACATGAGATGAACGTGAAACTGAATAGAGTACTAAGGAGGAAACTGATACCTCAAGCTGAAACAAAGTCGGAAAAGAATAAATGTGGGTATTTAGCCATCATATCTACTTCAGCTTCCCATGTAGCTCCCTCAACATACTAGTTTCTCCACAAAACCTTGGCTGAAGCTACTTCTTTGTTTCTTAGGATCTGAACCTGACGATCAAGTATTTCTATCGGAACCTCCTCATAACCAAGGCTATCTTTCACAGCTACACTATCCACTGTAACAACCAGAGCTACCCAAACACTTCTTTAAGAGCGATACATGGAAAATTGGATGAACTGAAGCTAATTCTGAGGGCAACTCCAACTCATATGCTACCTTGCCAACCCGTTTCACAATCCGATACAGACCAACATACTAGAGATTGAGTTTCCCTTTTTTTCCGAACCTCATCACTCCCTTCATGGGAGATACCTTCAAAAACACCCACTCATCAACTTCAAACTGAAGTGATCTTCTTCTTACATCCGCATAGGACTTTTGGCGATTCTGAGTTGTTTTTAATCTTTCTCTTATAAGCTGAACTTTCTCTATTGCCTAATTGATTGAATCTGGTCCTATCATAGAAGCTTCACTGACTTCAAACCAAACAATAGGTGACCTATATATCCAACCATAAAGAGCCTCAACTGGAGCCATCTGAATGCTGGAATAGTAGCTTTTGTTATATGGAAACTCAATGAGAGGCAAGTGGTCATCCAAACTACCCTTGAAATCAATCACACACGCTCTCAACATATCCTCAAGATTCTGAATAGTCCGCTCCGCCTAGCCATCTGTTTGCGGGTTAAATATTGTGCTAAGTTTGACTTGAGTACCAAGTCCTTTCTGAATCAATCTCCAAAACTGGGATCTAAACATAAAACCTATATCTGATATGATGTACAAGGGCACTCCATGCAATCGAACTAACTCCAGAATGTATAACTTATCACAATCCTCTACTGAAACAGTAATTTTGACTTGTAGAAAATGAGTTGCCTTAGTCAACCTGTCTACAACAACACAAATAGAGTCATACAGTCGACAAGTGCGAGGCAACCCTATAATGAAGTCCATATTGATATCTTCCCACTTTCAAGTAGGGGTACTAATATCTTGAAGCATACCTTTGGGTATTTGACGTTCCATCTTCACCTGTTGACAATTTGGACACTTTGCCACAAATTCTGCTATGTCCTTCATGCCACTCCACAAATTGTAATACCCCGGAAGTGCCTAGGAGTGGACCCGAGAAGAAAAAATGCAATACTACTGAAAGTTAGAAAAAAGAGAGTTGCAAAATGAGAGGTACAACGACTCGTGGTAAGTAACCACTAGCCGTTGTGAGCAGTCGTGGAATGGGGTAAGGCCTGGGGACAGTGTAGACAACGGGCGTCACAACGACCCGTTGTGAGGAAAGATGACCCGTTGACTGGATTCGTGGTAAGATAGTGGACGTTTCAGTGGAGACAACGGATGGGAACCATGACCCATTGTAGGACACTATGAGTCATGGATAGGCTCGTTTTGAAGGAGTTCAAATTTTCAAAAGAGGGAAACAACGACTAGTTCAAAGACCCGTTGGAACCTAGAACGGCTCATCCAGTTTTTCTATGGTTTGAATCTAAGATATGGCTGGGACAGTGCATAGCACGGGTAGATACCACGGGCGTGGTATCCTCCAACGACCCGTTGGTTCACCCATTGTTTGGCCCAGTAATCAGTTTTCAGCGAATTCAGTAAGGGAATTTCCATCATCTCCTAGTCCTTAGGCCCTATACTATGTCGTTTAAGACTCATTTTGATGGGTTTTGAAAAGGGAAAAGCCTACTCTAAGTTTTTCTTCCCATGCATGCAAGTTTGAAGGATTGAAGAGGTGATTCAAGGCCAAATTTCAAGGTTTCCATTGCAATCTTTGCTTGGGAAATTAGATGGTGTTAGAATTCACCATTTCCAGTTATGTAGGGTTATGAGTGGGTGCTTTCTTCCACACCCATGTCCAATTTCTATCAAATCATGAAAATCACCTATGATCAAGTATGGGGTTTTTACCCAATTGCTTAATGCTTTAACCTCTATATATGGGTATGATTAGATTATATTTATATTGATGAATTGTGAAGCTTGGGAAGATTCTAAATTATTTTCAATAATAAAGATTTTTTTCAAAAAGTTTTGAATCTAAAAAATGCCCATGGATGAGAAGTTCATAAAAGTAGTGAATGAGAATGAATGCATGATGATGCTGTGATTTAATAATAAAAAGCATGTTTCTAATACTACCCATGATCTATGTTGTTGTTTTAAATAATTCGATTAGATCCAAGTATGATAAAGCTTTGGGTGATGCCCACATATCGATCTAGAGTGATGATTTTCCCGACATAAGCTTACCACATTGTTTGAAGTGAAATTTCCCAAATTTTATTATAAATTCTAGCTTGTGGTATGTTGAGTAAATACTTCTATACATAGTTTACCACATGATTTGGAGTAGATTCTCCAACCTATGATTGAGTTTTTGGTATGTTTCGAAATAAAGCTTCTCATATGCATGAGTTCATTATTGAGCTTTGCCAATAGACAATGTTGGGCTTCATTTCATACGATGTTGAGTTATTCATGATTTCATGTTGAGCTTCGTCAATAGACGATGTTGAGCTTCATTATACACTATATAGAGCACTGCATGTTTTGGGAGAGTCTAGCACCGAGCGGTTTAAGGGTCAATTACCCTATACCCCAGAACTACGCGTCAACGTAGGCTGATACTATTATATTATTGGAACCTCCCTTGTGAGCTATCCCCAGCCCGATTGGCCCTTCAGCTTGATATACATATCATGGTATCGTCCATCGCCCTGGAAAGATTATAGACGGCTCTACCCACTTGAGTATGATAGTTGGGACCACGTAAGCTCTATCATGGTATGTTGATGAAGTTATGAGTCTCCCACTGTCTATATCATCCAGATTTGCATTTTCATTACTCATGATGATTACCTTATGCATGCATGTTCTAAAAGTAAGGTTTGACTCATTGTTCAGCTTTTGATATAAAAGTTATGTTCAGCTTTGAGTTATTCGAAACAGTCATGATGTTGTAAAGCTAAGTATGATCCTGTCATGATAAGATTTCGATTTCAGAATGAATGCATGTAGCCCTTGTACTTATACTTGAAAGATTTTTATATGGTACGAATGTTTTAAGTGTTTTACTTTACTTAAGCGATTTTACTTACCTTGCATACTTGGTACATTGCACGTACTGAACGCATACTTTCTATGCTGCTCATTTCATGATGTAGGATCTGGTTCTCAGGTTCAGCCCCGCTCGTAGTCGCTTACCAAAGTAAGAACCTGCGTGATTGGTGAGTCCTCATCTTTTGGGGACTAGACTTTCAGCTTCATGTCATATTTCAGTTTCCATATTATTGAGTTAGTTAGGGGTTTGTCCCATCAACTCGTCTAGACTAGAGGCCTTTAGACTTTTGTATGTATAGCTTCGGATATTATTCTGATGTGCCATTGTGTGAGACTTCCGCTGGGTTATAATTATGTGTTCTTCAATTTATCGATTGAGTTAGTAGTACTCTTTTTCCATGGGTCGACTTGGGGTCTGTCGGGGTTCTTTGTCCCATGTCTATAATCCGAGTCTACGCTCGGGTCATGACAAACTTTGTATTAGAGCCACAGGTTGAGGTGTCCTAGGGAGTCTGAAAGTCGCATTAGGTAGAGTCTTTTTCATGGGTATGAAGCGCGCCACACCTATGACGAAGAGGCTACTAGACGTTTTAGGAAACGTTCCCTTCTTTCATGATCTATGTCGTGCGATGATAAGTCTTTCTACCGTTCTAATTTGTGCTATTCGCGATTGAAGAATCATGGCTCCTCGAAGGATGAACGGAAAGAAGAATAGAGACGGTGAGGGCCGCGAGGATGGGAACAGTCATAAGCATCAGCCAGCCCCACCAGTTCAGGAGCCTCAGGCACCAGAGCCAGCCACTTATGTTGAGTTCCAAGCTGCCATTCAGATTCTTGCGCAGGCCTTGACCGCTCAGGTCAATCAGTAGGACGTTGCGCATATTCCATAAAATGACAATGCAACGACGGCTAGAGAGGGACTTCTTGAGAATGAACCCGCCAGAGTTTTTGGGGTCCAAGGTAGATGAAGACCCGCATGATTTCAATGATGAGATAGTCAAGATCACCCAGGTTATGGGGGTGAATAGTGTTGAGTGCGTAGAGTTGGCCTCCTACTAGTTGAAGGGGGCTGCGCATATTTGGTTCTGCCAGTGGAGGGACAACAGGGTCGCTAGAGCAGGTCCGGTCACATGGGAGGAGTTTCAAGTTGCATTCCAAGATAGGTTCTTCCCTCAAGAGATGAGGGAGTTAAAAGCAGCTGAATTTGTGAATTTGAAGCAAGGAAGGATGACTGTTCAGGAGTATGCCCTTGAGTTCACCCGCTTGTCTAAGTATGTCACGGAGATAGTGGCCGACCAGCGGGCGTGGGTGAGCATATTTGTGCATGATATAGTAGGATATTTGAATAAGGATTGCAGGACAGCTATGCTCCATCAGGAGATGGACTTCCCTCGCATTGTGTTGTACACTCAACAGATGGAGACGACATATTTAAGGGAGAGGGAGGCCAAGAGGGCCAGGACCGAGGACCACAGGTTAACTCAGCAGAGGTCAGGTGGTGGGTATCGATAGTAGACCAACCAGAAATCATCATGCCCAGCATCTTCAGCACTAAGTGTGCCATCTAGGCACAGACATGATCAGAGGGGGCGAGCATCAAGCTCAAAGGGTCATAGAAGCAGGCCTGCAGACTCCAGCGTTCCATCTTGTCGCAGGTGCGGACAAGGGCACACAGGCCAGTGTTTGGCAGGGTCAGGAGCTTGTTTTGGATATGGGCAGCGTAGACATACGCTCAGAGATTGCCCCGCTGTGAGACAGGATCAGGTTGGGGGCCGAGGCCCATCTTCTAGTTCAGCAGCCCCACCCCCACACACAGCACATCAGAGGGAATCTACTAGCACAGCTGGTAGGCAGTGCCAGAACAGATTCTATGCCTTAGCCACTCGTCAGGAGTAGGAGGCCTCACCAGATGTAGTCACCGATATGTTGAGAGTCTTTTATGTTGATGTATATGCATTGCTAGATCTGGGGGATACGTTATCTTTTGTGACACCATATATAGCCAGTAGCTTCGAAGTCAGTCTCGGTGTCTTATTAGAGACCTTCTCAGTTTCTACTCTCGTAGGTGACTCAATTATAGCTAGTCGGGTGTGTAGAAATTGCTCGATATTAGTTCTTCATAAGGTCACCTCAGCAGACTTGATAGAGTTAGCCATGATCGATTTTGATGTTAGTCTCGGCATGGATTGGATATTTGCATGCTATGCTTCAGTTAATTGTAAGACCTGGCCAGTAGAGTTCAGATTTCCGGCTGAGCCTATCTTAGAATGGGATGGTAGTTCAAGTGTGCCTGTAGGTTGATTTATTTCCTACCTTAAGGCCGGAAAGATGATTTCTAAGGGTTGTTTGTACCATTTACTTAGGGATAAATACATGGAGTCCAAAACCTCGACTATCTAGTCCATACAAATAGTACATGAGTATCCAGAGGTCTTTCTAGATGATTTTCTAGGTGTCCCTCCCGAGAGGGAAATTTATTTCGGTATTGATCTATTACCCAATACGCAGCCTATCTCTATTCCTCCCTACATAATGACTCCAGCCGAGCTAAAAGAGTTGAAGGATTCATTTGATAAGGGCTTTATTAGGCCGAGTAAGTCTCCATGGGGTGCACCAGTCTTGTTCGTTCGGAAGAAAGATGGTTCTCTTCAGATGTGCATTGACTATAGCAGTTGAACAATGTCACTCTCAAGGACAGGTATCCTACACCCAGGATCGATGATTTGTTTGACCAGCTTCAGGGTGCCAAGTGTTTCTCCAAGATTGATCTCATATCTGGGTATCACCAGCTCAGGGTTCTGGAGAGTGACATCCGAAAAACCACCTTTAGGACTCGGTATGGTCACTATGAATTTGTTGTTATGTCTTTTGGTCTAACCAATGTCCCTACAGCATTTATGGATCTAATGAATAGGGTGTTCAAGGCATATTTGGACATGTTCGTGATTGTGTTCATTGATTACATCCTTATATACTCTCTAAGCGAGGAGGAGCATGCTACTCACTTGAGGATAGTGATTCAGACCCTCAAGGATCGTCAGTTGTATGCAAAGTTAAGCAAATGTGAGTTTTGGTTGGACTCAGTGGCGTTTCTAGGCCATGTGGTATCAGGTGAGGGCATAAAAGTAGACTCTCAGAAGATCGAGGCGGTAAAGAACTGGCGCAGACCGGTGAACCCATCAGTTATCAGGAGCTATTTGGGCTTAGCAGGTTACTATCAGAGATTCGTGGAGGGTTTTTCATCTATTGCCACACCATAGACCAAGTTGATTTAGAAGAATGTGAAGTTTCAATGGTCGGAGGCTTGTGAGAAAAGCTTCCAAGAGTTGAGGACCTGACTCACTTCAGCCCCAGTGTTGACTCTACCCGAGGGGACGATTGGCTTTGTAGTGTATTATGATGCTTCGCGAGTTGGACTCGGTGTGTGTTGATGCAACATGGGAAAGTGATAGCATATGCCTCGAGACAGTTGAAAGTTCATGAAAAGAATTACCAGAACCATGATCTTGAATTGGCCGCGGTGGTGTTTGCATTGAATATATGGCGGCATTACTTGTATGGGGTCCTGGTGGATGTATTCACGGATCACAAGAGCTTGAAATATGTGTTCACGCAGAAAGACCTAAATCTTCGGCAAAGGAGGTGGTTGGAGCTACTTAAGGACTATGATATGAGTGTTCTTTACCACCCAGACAAAGCCAATGTGGTAGCGGACGCACTTAGTACACTTTTTATGGAAAGTGTGTCCCACGTGGATGAGGAAAAGAAAGAGTTGGTAAAATATGTCCATCGACTTGCAAGGTTGGAAGTTAGATTGGTCAACTCGACCGATGGCGCCGTTGTTATGCAAAATGGATCAGAATCGTCCTTGGTGGTTGATGTCAAATCTAGAAAACATGATAATGCTATTTTAGTAAAGCTAAAGATAGTCGTTCGTAGTCATAAGGTGGAGGTTTTCTCCCAAGGGGAAGATGGTGTACTATGGTACCAAGGTCGTCTACGTGTTCCAGATGTCGATAATTTGAGGGACCGAATATTGTACGGGGAATATGGATCCAGGTATTCGATCCATCTGGGTACTACCACGATGTATCATGACATGCGGGAAAGATATTTTGTGGAATGGCATGAAGAAGGACATTGCAAAACTCGTAGCCAAGTGCCCGAACTATCAGCAGGTGAAAGTTGAGCATGAAAGACCGGGAGGCATACTTCAGGATATTAGAATTCCCACTTGGTAGTGGGAAGAGATTAAATATGGATTTCATTACAGGCCTACCTCGTACTCGCCGACAATATGATTCTATTCGGGTGGTGGTAGACAAGTTGATCAAGGCTGCACACTTTCTACAGGTCAAAACCACATATTAAGCGAATGATTACGCCAAATTGTATATTCGGGAGCTAGTCTAGCTTCATGGAGTACCCTTGTCCATTATTTTAGACTAAGGTACTTAGTTTACCTCTCAGTTTAGCGGCCTTTCAAAAAAGGGCTTGTGACTCAGGTTAAGCTCAGCACAGCGTTCCATCCGCAAACGGATGGCCAGGTGGAAAGAACAATCCAGACTCTTGAGAAAATATTGAGGGCATGTGTTATGGATTTTAAAGGTGGTTGGGATGATCATTTACCCTTAATCAATTTTGTTTATAATAACAACTATCACTCTGGTATCCAGATGGCACCATTTGAGACTCTTTACGGGCAGAGGTGTAGATCTCCCATCGTATGGTTTGAGGTTGGCGAGGCAGCTATCATAGGGCCTGTTCGGTTCATGAGGCCATGATAAAGGTTCTGTTGATAAGGGACAGGCTGAAGACCGCTCAGAGTCTTCAAAAATCATATGCTGATGTGAAGAAAAGAGATTTGGAGTTTGAGGTGGACGATTTGGTCTTTCTAAAGGTTTCTCCCATGAAGGGAGTAACGCGGTTCAGAAAGAAATGGAAACTCAGTCCCCGCTATGTTGGTCCCTACTGGGTTGTGGGAAGAGTTGGTAAGGTGGCATATGAGTTGGACTTGCCATTGGAGTTATCTTCAGTTCATCCCGTGTTTCACGTGTCATTTTTGAAGAAGTGTTTGAGTGATCCAGCATCAGTAGTTTCGGTGGACAGCATTGGTGTAAAAGACAACCTCAGTTATAAAGAAATTTCCGTTGAATGTGATCTCGGGCAAAAATAGCATGCCCGAGTGATGCTTTATACCTTAAATTAGTATTGTTTATCTAATTTATTTTATACATTTTCATGTAATTTTATATAAATGTGAATATATGTGCTAACCATCATGATTAGTCCATGTTTTGTAGGTTTCAATGATCTTGAGGAACTAATTTATAAGTTGGTGAAGTAGAGGAATGGAGTCGGGAGCAATGGGCGAAAGTCGGCAAGGAGTAGGC
>JACEIK010000705.1:244689-273976 GCA_018107945.1 Datura stramonium
GCTAGCCAGGCACCAGATGTGCTTAGGCTCACCAGTTAGCAGTCCAGGTCCTACTAGGGCACCAGGTGCCAGTCATACCCCCCAGGGCGGGGCGTGACACCTAAGATAGCATCTGAATGGAATCGATAAACTCTGTGTGGGCAACCTGCTCGGGTACATGATCCTCATGGGCTGGTGGGGCCTGCAGGTGCTCGTCCCCGTTTCCATTCTCATGGACATATCCATTTTCATTTTTTCTTCCGTTAACTCAGTGAGAAAGCATGATTCTATAAATGCGTATAGCACGAGTTAGAAGGATAAAGAGATATTCCATCGCATGACATAAATTATGAAAGAAAGGAATATTTCCTAAAATGTTTCGTAGCCTCTTCGTCATAAGTGTGGCGCGCTTCACACCTATGAAAAAGAATCTACTTAACGCGTCTTTCAAACACCCTGTGACACTTCAAAACCTAACGCTCTAATACCAAGCTTGTCACGACCCGAACATAGGCTTGGATCGAGACACGGGACAAAGAACCCCGAGAGGGTCCAAGTCGACCTATGACATAAACATGACATCTAACTCAATCATAATGAAGCAGAATATCAACATAATTAACATCTCTGAAGTTTGATAATCTCATAACATCGGAATACATAACTCAAGTCCGAAGCTGATTACATTCTATGTCTAACAAGCCTCTACTACTGATGAGTTGATGGGACAAGACCTCAACTAACTCACTATGGTATGAAACTGAAAATACTAAATACAAAAAATAAAGGGACCCTTGGAAGATGAGGACTCACCAACTGAGACTGGGAGATACTGAAGCTGAGAGTTTGGCTAATAGCGGGACTAAGCCTGAATATCTAAGCTTGTATCATGAAATGATGCAACATAGAGTATGCGGTCAGTATGTGGAATATACTAGGTATGTAAGGTAAGTAAATCCGCTAAGTAAGTAAAATCATAAATCATGCATATCATAAAACATAATCAAGATAAGATTCTGAGAGTAGGTCTTGCATGCTATTTTCTGAAATCATGATCTGAACATAACTGAATATCATAATTGAATTGACCAAAGCTGAAAACTAATAATCATGAGTAAAAAAGAACATTGGGTTAAACCTGCAAAAAACATAATAACATGACTGGTGAACATGCATAACTAAAATCATGAGGAATAATGGGAGACTCGTCATATAATCGACATTACCACGATAGAGATTACATGGTCATGACTATTACACATAAGTTGGCAGAGCCGTCCAAAGCCTTTCCAGGGCTAAGGACGCTACCATGATATTGATATCAAGATGGAGGCCCCTTAGGGGAAGGGGAAGCTCACAACGGAGGTCCCATATAATCTGAACATACCTACATTTGCGCGTAGTTTCGAGGCATGGGGTTGACTGACTCTTAGCCTACTCGGTGCTAGACACTACTCCTAAAAATATACATATTTTTTCCATTATTTTTCAATGAAGTTGAACCACCGTCTAGTGACGAAGCTGACTCATAAAATACATGCATAAATCTGAAATCATAACATGAGGAGGCTTGGGCTCAAACATACCACAAGCTGAAATACTTGGAGTCTACACTCCAAAATCCATGTGGTAAGCTAACAACATGAAATTTAGATAAATCATGAAACATACTTGATCATATGGGCTTGCCTAGTACTTAAACATACTTGATAAAGACTTGATCATTCGAAAACATGAACATAGACATGGATAATTCAAAATCATACTTTCTTCATATACATCTATCGTGCTTTAATACATATATCATAGATCTCAACTTTCATGAACTTTCATGGATGGGCATCATAATTTATAAAACTTAAAAACATAATTTATAATTGAAAACATTTTAAAATATGCTCATTAATCATAATTTGACATTATAAACATGCTTAGAACATACCCATGATTGATACTTAGGAAATTCACATATTAGGTTAAAACCTCATAGATTCATCAACTAGAATTTCATGAATTGAGGAGGGATTGGACATGGGTATGGATGGATACACCCATTCATAGCCTTACATACCTGTAGAAATCTAATTTAACAACTCTCTTGATTGCCCAATGGAAATTTGGGGAAGAACTTGAGGAATCTAAGATTTATCACCTTAGAAGCTTCTAGACTTGCATGTATGGAAGAGAATAGGCTTAGAATGAACTTGCCCCCTCTTAAAAAAATATTCAGAGGTTAAAATGATGTAGTATAGGACTTAAGAACTTAGAAATTATGAAAAAGCCCTTAATAAATTTGCAGAAAATTGCACACTGCCAGTGCCCTCGAGGGATTGCATGATTTGTGCCCTAGACCATGACTCATGGTCTGCTTCTTGTCACCCATACTGGAATTTCATTACCACTAATCCCCACGAGGGACACCATGACTCGTGGTGTGCCCTACAACTCGTGCTGACAAACCGTTAGGTACACTGCCACACCTTCAACCAACTAATTACCATGACCAACTTGACGACTCGTGGTGATGACCACGACTCATGGTCTCACTCGTGGTCATCCTCAAGCCCAAAATTCTAACCAAGTTTGCTTTTCTCCCCATAAGTCACTTAATGACTCGTGGTGCACCCTATGGGTCACTGGACGACTCGTCCTGTGACCTGGTGTAGAAAATTATGTTTCCTTCATTTCAACTCCCACGTCTGATCTTAGGGTTCTCAGCGTATTACATGATTACAGGCAATGTCTCATGTGATCCTAAATATACATACCTCAGATGAGCTGGTAGTGGATTAAGGTCCAGGACTACTGGTTCTTCAATAGATGGTTTTGCAAGCAGGTTTTCTCTTTTTTTCACATCCAAATCAAGCTTCTTAGGCACAAAGGAATAAGACCCAATGCCCGCCATTGCAAGCACCATCTCTTCAAACTTTTCTGTTGAGTCACTGGTAAAGTTCATGATGACTACAGACAGACTTCTCTTCTATGGCATCATCTACTACTTTATCAATAGTATTAATTACTGATATGACACTCATATCTTCAGGCTGCCTTATGGACTGATATACGTTGTAGACAATCTCTTCATTGTTCAACTTGATATTCAATTCACCTCGCTCTACATCAATCAATGCTCTGCTTATTGCTAGAAATGGTCTGCCTAATATAATAGGCACCTTGAAATCCACTTCGCAATTTAAAATTACAAAATCCGCTGGAAAAATAAAATTGTTCATCTTTACCAATACACCATACAAGATGCCCACTAGTCTTTTCATAGTTTTGTCTGCCATTAGCAACCTTATAGTCATTGGCCTAGGAGTTCCTAGACCAAGTTTCTTGAATATAAGAAATGGAATCAGGTTGATACTTTCACCCAAGTCGTATAGAGCTTTAGCAAAGTTAAATGTCCCAATTATGTATGGGATTATGAAGTCTCCTAGAACCTCCTTCTTCAGAACCAAAGACTGTGATACAATTGCACTGCAGTGATTCATATTATCAATAGGTTCATAAGTCATGGTCTTTCCTTTGTCACCAAGTCCTCCATGAACTTGGCATAGCCTGGCATTTTCTCCAAGGCATCCACTAGTGGAATGTTTATGGAAAGCTATGCAGTGAAAAAAACCTACAAAACCTGCCATCCTCTTCCTTCTTCTTGAGCCTCTGAGGAAATGGAGGAGGAGGCCTAGGTATTTGATACAATACCTTGGGCGTTTCCTTCTCCTTTTCCTTTTAACATTCATCTTCTTTAGCTACAACAGGAAGCTTAGCGTTCTCATCTAGATCCACATTAATAACTACCGTCTTATTGGCTACAAAAGGTTTAGGATGAATCTCCTCTTTTTCATCATGCTCCTCAACTCTTGTTTCCGCTATTGGCCCAAAAACTCTAACACCTCTAGTGGTAATAGCCATGCAATGATTATTATTTTTAGGATTGAGCACGGTATCACTTGGTAGCGTTCCTTTCTATGTGGGACTAAGAGTTGCTGAAATTGGATTCATCGGTTGCTCTAACTGCTTAATCACTATGGAGTGAGAATTCACTAACTGATTCATATTGGACAGTATCTCCTCTAATTTCTTTGATCCCAAAATTTGTGGATTCAACCTTATTCAACACTCTTGCTAGCATTTCCTTCATTTTAGACTAAGCTAGCTCACTACTTGAAAGTGAATTAAGGCTTTGTTGATTCCCTTTTGGAGGGATATAAGCACCTCCCCAATTGTTCTTGAATCCTTGATCTCTATCTCTCCCGTTGCCCTGGTCTCTGTCCCTCCAGTTGTTTTGTTCTCTCCATCTAGATCTATCATATACATTGTTATCTCGATACTTGTTCCAACCTTAATTCCCCTAACCTTGCCCTGGTCTCTGTCCCTCCAGTTGTTTTGTTCTCTCCATCTAGATCTATCATATACATTGTTATCTCGATACTTGTTCCAACCTTAATTCCCCTAACCTTGCTTCCAAGAATCATAATTAGATCCTTGAGCTATAGGTTGGGAAACCCCACCCTAATTAGCAATAAAGCTATCCTCTTCTTCATAGTTCTGATAATAATCATCATGTTGCGGCACCTATTCTTGATTTGATACAACATTGACTTTTTGAGACCCAACTCCCATCAGATGTTTTGTGAGCAAGTTCATATGAGTTTTCAGCTAAGCCATATCCTGGTGTTGTTCCTCTTCTTCTCTCAACTATTCTCAAAATATTCCTTTATATTGGACACCACTCACTGCTTCCATCTCCCGTGTATGCCATGCTCCATTGTTCTGGTCATATTGTCAAATAGCGCACTAGCAATAATAAAATATTGGTCCATCAGTGAACCTTTAGGTTTTTTTCTACTACTTTATATAGGCTATCCAACGACCTATAAAATGACTATAGGAGGACTTCATTAGGAAGTCTACCATTTGGGCACTGCTTGATCTTCTTCTTGAACCGCAAACAGGCTTCATGTAGTGCCTCATTTGGCAGTTGTTTGAAGTTGTTAATTTTTCCCTCAACTATATCATCTGGAAGGATGGAAAATCACTCTAGAAAAGCAGTAGTTAGTTCTCCCCATCATGTTATCGATTCATCTAACAATTCACCCGACCAAGTAGTTGTTTCTCTAGTCAATGAGAAGGGGAGTAGTTTAAGCCTCATTGCCTCTTGCGATACACCCGACAACCTGTATACACTGTATATTTTTGTAAAGTATTTTAGATTCTTATTCGGATATTCATGAGACAAACCTCCATACAATCCCTTCATTCTATGCAGATGCATCATGGTGTTGGTGATTTAAACTTGGCGTTTCCACCAAGTTCTAGAAGTACAATGACAGCTCCATACCCTGTTTGCTCCAAATCAAGATCCTCTATAGGAGGAGCATGCTTGTTAATTGGAGGCTGATTTCTCAACCCTTGTTGAGCATTTCGGGATGATGTAGCTACTGCAACAGCCAGTCGAGCTTTAGTTAACTCAACATTATCAAGATTTTCCATTGAGCCTGTCAAAGAACTAAAACAACAAAACAAAATAAATTCCAAAATACGAACTAAAGAAATTTGGAATTTACACCAGCGATAAATTTTGAAAATCAAATTCTCTGGCAGCGGTGCCAAAATTTTATACGCCCAAATAACACATATAAAAAGGTATAAAGCGGTAGTCATTCAAATATATAACCCAACAAGGTTGGGGTCGAATCCCACAGGGAATAAGGTGCAAAATGTAAAAAAAGTGAATATTCAAATTTGTTTAGTCAATATTTCAATAAAAGAGGGGAGGAAAATTTACACTCAGAAAGGTGACATAACAATCAACAATTGATTTCGGAATTTTCTGATAGAAATTTTTAATAATAGAAAAGCAATAGGGTTGTGTGTTCTATGATTTCGTAACGTCTACAGGTTTACAATTGACTGAGATCATACATTGATCATACATTCACAGACTAATGCCTTGAAAATCTCATCTAAAGTTTGTCAACCCAATCAGACGAATGTCACTTCAATTCCTCTCGGACCTTGAGTGATTTATGAAGTACTAAAATCAAGAGTCTCAAGTAAACTAATCTAATTACAATATTAGTTATTAGACAAGGGTTAGAAACCTTGAATCCTTGTAATTTTTTATTTTCGTAGATCTTTTCCTCTTTTTCAAGTAAGAAAGAATCGAAGGCTGATTCTAACGTTTGCAACTGTCAAAAATTCAAGAAAATGAATAAGATAAAAACCTAAACCTATGATCTCATATAACCTTTAAATTTGCATACCTGTGACCATTACGATCATATAGTATCTACAACCTTAGTCAAAAAATTTAGCTACTCATGATAAATATAATAATAATCTTGGGAAGAGAATAGATGATAAACATTTAAACATAATAATGTATACATAAATACTCAGTTGAATATTGATTAAAACTTCTTCACAATACTCAAGAACAAACCTTTTTCTCTTTTTCCCTCTCTAAGTATTTTAAAAGTTCTTTCTATGATTTGGTTTCTAGCCTAGATTCCCATTAAAAACCCTACGAAATGACTTTAAAAGGTAATAAATTGCGTAATCATAATTATAAAAATTCCATAGACACATCATCCGCTATGTATTCGCAATCATGGTTTGCCTTCTGTGGTCCGCGGTTATGCCGCATTCCAAGTAGAAAAATGACCAAACTTTCTATCCTAAAATTTTACCCATTTGCATTCCACGAATTGTGAACCATGGTCCACACTTGTCCTGCGTTTGCACTGTCAGTGATCATGTAAGTCTGGCTTGAGACACAGTTGATTCGTGACCCACATTTCCTAATCTCCGATTCGCAATTTAGTCTCTAATATCATGGCTGGGAAGAGTTCCCCTAGATTGAAATGTCGCGGATCCGCGACTTGCACACTTGGGTATATCAGTGAGTTTAAGCTACCTGGCTTGATCTTTGAAGTATTTTCACTTGATTTCTTCTTAGCTTCTTATAAATAGCCAATTTCCTGTATGGATGAGAGAAAACTATGATAAGTACTTCCTTTCATATAAAATTTACATAAAAATCTAAGATTATAGACTAGATAAGTTGGTAAAGATGCCAACTTATCAGGTATCTATACTGAGGTACCTCTGAGTGCCTTTGAAATTGACACCACTTTATCTAAGCTAGCTACAACTTCTATTGCTACACCTATAGCCACTTCTGGGCCAATGCTTACCGTAATTGTCGAACACTGCACTATTGGGCCTGTCTCTATCACATTCATGTTCATTAGAGCAAATTTTTTTGTTATTATTTGTCAAGACGTCTATGCTGACAAGCATATTACTACTTTGGTCTCTGAGCTGCCACCTTATGTGAGCAGGACTGTAATACCTCATATGTTTAAGATGGTTCGTATTTAGGTTTTGAATATACAAGTCTAATTTTATGACTACGCATTGTATGTCAGAGGAATTCCATGGTTTGAAGTCTGTGTGAAGCATTGAGAATTGGATGAAAACCTAAAAATCTGGAATATTAGCTTGCAGTAATGTGGTAGTGCAATCGGGCAGCTTATATATGTGTGTGTTTGTATTTGTGTGTGTGTCTCTAGAATATTTCCGACTTATTTCTCTTGAACTATTATGAAATGGAAACTCTTTCCTTCCATATTTCTCTGTAATTCTAAGGTTTGAAGACAAATCTATGATCCAAGTCCATCTCCAAGCTTATATAATTGAGTCCACTGTGTAGATCATGTTCTCATTGTTATTCCGTCATTTTGGTGACTGTTTCATGTGAACCAGTTGGGTATCTAATCTTTCCTCTTGATTTTCATTTAATATAGTAGATATGAACTCGTTAATATCATTAGATCTTCTAGTTGAAGTTTCTATAATCAATTCCACAGAAATCTTATTATATATGCATGTCTTTGTACTTTTCTTTGTCAAATAGTTTTTGTATTGTGGCTTGTGGTTAAGTTGATGTTCGTGGCAGTTTTGTGGTACCTTGTGATGAGTTGGTAATTTACTAACTCATTAGGCTTTTAAACATGAGCTTTTACTTGGTTTTCAAGTCATTTAGGAGGATTTTATGCTCATTTTCTTTGGTTTTTGTAGGCATTCAATTTAAAGAGAGAAAGTAATAAATTAAACAAAAGCATGAAACTTAAAGAAGGGGGCCTGCGTTCCACCAGATAACACCTGCGAAAGGCCTTCAAAATGCAAGAGAACACTTTGTCAAAGTGGGAGGTACACCAGCGGAACGTGAGTCAGCACTTGCAAACCGCCGGCCAATGCCAGACTGCTACAGAAGTCACTGGCCCCCAGTTGCGATAAAGCGGCGCCCTATTCCGCCGGTGAATCGCAAATGAGGTTGTCCTCAGAAGGATATAATCATCCAGCACAAGAAAAGACAAGCAACTTTAACCTACTTTTGTACATTCCTTGAAAAGTACTGAATATTCCTTCTCATTAGAGTATTGAATTGTATGGTATTGAATAGTTTTAAAGGGAGGTGATCAGCTCAATTGAAAGAGAGGGGGGGCATAAAATTCGGCAATATTGCCTATTGCATTGCGTGGTAACAAATTTCATTTCCTAGGGAGAAAAAAATAGACTGTGCTTTTCTTCATCTTCTTCTTCTTCCTCCTCAAGGTAAACCTCTATTGAAGACAAATTTGAGCTTGAAATTTACTCTTGATGATGAATTCTATGAGTTTATTTATCAGTATAACCTTGTATTTTTCATCTATGAGTGGATAAATATTTTGCTAGGGGTTTGTGCATAATTAAGGCTAAATTGGATTGGGTGTTGCTAGAATGATCTTATAATTACTCATTTATTATAAATCTATTGTTTTCTCCAAATTATAATTGAATTATCCATAGTTTCAAATATGGTTGTGTTTACTTATTCTTTTGTTTCTTGAAAAAGGGGAATAGAATATGGGTGAGAAAATAATAGTGGGTATTCAGGTCCTGATTATGTGGGGTTGGGCTAGAGAAAGACAAAATCCATTTTCATACACCCATTAAAGAGTTGAGGCTAGAGATAGTTCAATTATTACCCAAGCTATAGTGGATGAATTATTCGGGACCTTGAGGTTTGAGAAAACCCTAGGGAACAGGCATCGAAGTGGTTAAAAACATCGGGTGCCACTTCGTCCATGGTTATTTATACTTGTGAGTAATAATTTTATTTCCTAGTTGATTCCAATCCAATTGATATCCCATCAATAGCGCATCCCTAGTCCTGCTCATCTTTGTTCATTTAAGTTGGTTTCCTTGTTGTTGATTGGTAGTTGATTTAAATTCAAATTTTGATCCTACTTTCCCCCAACATTTTTAATGGAATGATGCAATTTAGTTCAGTTCGATAGACAACTTTTGTGCCATCAAATCTCTATTTCCTGTGGATTTGACCCCGACTCACGAGTTGGGTAATTAAATTGCGACGATCATTTACACTTTCTCCTTGAGGAGTGGATTAGGACTTCATCAATTTTTGTGCCACTTCCAGGGAATAGGATTAGATATCCCTTAGTTGATTGTTGATTTGAATTAATTGAGCATCTTATGTTTTGTTTTCACTGTTGTTGTCATTTTTGGTGTCTCTTTAGGCTAACTATTATGAGCGAACACTCTCAACAAGGTTCTATGGATGGTCACATAGACCACGAGGATGATAATCCAATAATACCAGAAGTAGCGGGTGTCATTCGCCTACTAGCCACGATGGGGAATGCGGTGTTTCATGTGACCAGCATGATGTTACACACATGGTGCAAATGAAAGGACTCTTTGGAGGACAACCAAGTGAGGATGAAAATCGACATCTTTGAAATTTTCTTGGGATATGCCAACCATTCAAAAATACCAATATAAGTCAAGAGTCGATTAGACTAAGGCTCTTCCCATTTCCTTGATTGGAGAAGCTACCATGTGGCTAGAGGAGCTATCTTTGGGGTTTATCATTTTATGTCAAGAATTGATTGGAGCTTTCTCAGATAGGTTCTTCCCTCCATCCAGGATATTGCAACTGAGAGATGGCATTACCAACTTTAGGCAAATCCCGGTTGAACCCTTACATAAAGCATGGATTAGGTTCAAGAAGAAAGTGGCCTTATGTCAAAACAACAGGATACCGGATAGAGTGCTACTTCAGAGGTTTTATCGATCCCTGGACTCCATTAATAAGTTAGTGTCTAATAACGTAACTGGGGGATCTCTAATGGACCAACCTTAATGTATAGACAAGGCTTTGTTGGATAGGATGACCAAAATAAATCGAGTGTGGCACACTAGGGACATAGAGGTTCCCTTGAGTGGCGCTAGTTCAAGCGTTGTGACTGAGGAAATGAGGAAACGATATGAGACCCTACCAAAGATGATGAGCCATCTCAAATTGATGACAAAGCACGTTATGGGAACTAGGTCCAAGAATGTCAATGTTGTGGGGACCAAAGGTCCTCTGCAATATAACGATGAAGCTTCACCACCTAGGTATGAGGAAGAGTGCCAATTCATGGCCGGTCAAATGGGGGGTTCTAGCCCGGGATATTAAGGTGCCAAACGAGGTCCTTGGCTTCCAAGAGAAGAGAATCAAGGTTAGAGAAATCGCAACAACCAAGGTTGGATTGATAGAAATGAAATATGGGGAAGTCGTGAACAAAACCGTGATCGGGAGAGTAGTCACCGAAGATCGAACCTATATGTTCCCCCTCCAAAGGTTGAAATCCCCCAATTGCAATACGGGTTGAGTGATGCAAGTAACTCCAAGATTGAATAAATGTTATCTAGAGTCCTAAAGAAGGTCGAGTCTACGGACAATTGGGTGAAGGAGTTAAAAGGGGAGGTGTCTAACCTTGCCCAAGCAGTGAGTTTGCATTCAACTTCGATTAAACACTTGGAAGCTCAAATGAATCACTTGTCTACTCAAATGAACCCTAGAATGAAAGAGACTCTCCCTAGTGACACAATGCCTAATCCCAAGAAGTACAATCATTGTATGACTATTGTCATAAGGAGCAGGAAGATATTGGATGATGGGGGCGTTAAGCCAAAGAATGTTGTTGACCCCAAAACAAGAAGTGATATGAGTGATGAGGTGCCAAAAGCAATAGATGGTGTTGATGAAAAAAAATAACTTGATGAAAGAAAATTGGTGTTGACCTCGAAAAGGATGTTGAGGAGAAAGCAAACAAGGAGGCTTTAATTGAAATAGGCCAAGAGCCTAGGATTCCACCTCCTTATCCTCAGTAGTTAGCAAGGAAGGAGGACAACCAGTTTCGAAAATTTTTTGAGATATTTAGCAAGTTGTCCATAAACATATCGTAGTGGACGCCTTACTTAAGATGCTGGGCTATGGAAAGTTCAGGAAAATATTATTGAAAATAAAGAAGATTGTTGATGATGGTTTAGGGGAAGTAACACACCATTGTAGTGCAATGATGGAGAGCAATCTTGCCTCAAAAAGAGAGGACCCTAGAGCTTTCACTATCCCTTACACCATTGGGTTTTGCATATTCAGAAAG
Organism: Datura stramonium; assembly: GCA_018107945.1. Lineage (NCBI taxonomy): Eukaryota > Viridiplantae > Streptophyta > Magnoliopsida > Solanales > Solanaceae > Datura > Datura stramonium. The sequence continues at coordinate 256,173 of JACEIK010000705.1, forward strand.
ACCTTGTACGACCTTGGCACAAACATAAATTTGATGCCTTTTGTCATTTTTAAGAAGTAAGGTGTGGGGAATCTCAAGCCTACTACTATAAGGCTATTGATGGCAGACAGGTCTATCAAGAAACTTGTGGGAGTGCTAGAGGATGTCTTGGTCCGAGTGGACAAATTTATCCTCCCACCCAACTTTGTGGTATTGGATTGCGAAATGGATGTTGAGGTGCCTATCATTTTGGGAAGCCCATTACTAGCCACGGGTAGAGCATTAGTAGATGTGGAGTTAGGAGAGAAAAAATGTAGAGTGGGAGGTGAATAGGTTAACTTCAAGGTGTGTCAACCCACAACACCCCCGAATGAATGCAAACTGATAGAGGTCCTCGATAGTAAGGTGGAGCAAGATGAAGTTTGTGAGGTTGAGGTTTATTTGGAGGATGACCCTCAAGAATATTAACAATAGAGGAGGTATCCATCGTGCACGACATTAAATAAGGCACTTCTTAGGATGCAACCCAAGTGTGTTTATGTTTGAGCTTTTGATGTTTTTGTTGATTTTTTTATAGGATTGATAGGATGAAGAACAAGGTGAAAGCCAAATAGGGAAATTATTGCATGAGACCAGCGAAACGTAGGTTCTCAAGAATGAGTTGTCGCACTAATATGAGAGAGAGGTAGAATGCTGAGAGTAGAAAAAAAGGAATCGGCTCCTTACTAGGGAATCACTGGTAGCAAACCGCAAAACGCAGGCCGGTGCCGGCTTCAGCTAGTATACTTGACAAAAACTTTAGACACGGATTGGTGAACTGTGAGTGACTGGTGAACCGCAGGTAGCAACCCACAAAAGACCTATAAATCGCAGCCACAAACAATGAACTGGGAAAGAGTGGAGGTCAGTTGCGCTTGAAGTGGCGAAACACCAGTGCTCACCGGTAGCTGCAGGAATAGCGCAAGTGGAGGTAAATGCTTCTTTTAAAATCTTGACCAAAACCATTGACCGAACCGACCCAAGGATATTCAAAAACCGGTCAAACCCTTTCAAATCCCCACAAACACTTTGTTCTCCACTTTTAACTTCCCAATACCCACTTCCCCACCAATTTTAACTTTCTAACTTTCCTCCATTAACTTCCATTAAACCGACCTCCTCACCCACCAATCAACCTCAATATCTTCTTCCTATAAAATCCCCCTTCCATTCTCTTCATTCCACCATCTCTCACAAAAATCTAACTAAGAAAAAGAATTCTTCCTCTTTGGGAATTAGCCATTATTGGTCAAGACACAAAGCTCCAAGCTAGTTGTTTTTTTCTGACTGCTCAATCGGTATGTGTGTCCTTGCTTTTATATTACTTGTTGTTTGATAATGTGAGTTAAAAAATTAAGCATGGTAGATTCTAAATTTTTCGTACCAAAGTTCACCATTTTCCATATTGTGCTTTTCAATTGTTGAATGATTTTCATAGTGTGGGTATGTTGGGGGTAGTGATAATTACATAATATTGATGTAGGTATTAATTTTGGTAGAAATTCTATATAAAGTTGTGTGCATGATATAATGATTGGGGGTGAAGTTTGAGTAACCTCATGAGCTTAAAATGCATGATTTGCCCGATGATAGATAAGGTGACATTATTCTTAAGGGAAAATCGTCATATTTATTTTGTTGTGCTGTTTGAGTGAGTAAATCATAATGTGATGATGTGTTGAGTAAGGTGTATGTTTGAGGGATTCTTTTATAACTTATTTGGGGTGAGAAATACTGAGCGATGTTCCATTTGTGAGTCATCAGTCAGGCCCGGCGAAATGCAGGCTAAAGCACAGGTGCGGGTTTGAGGCTTCAGGCCACTACCCAGTAGCTATGTTTCACCTGCGCATCATAGATCATGACCGGTGAAACGCCAGTATAGCGGTGTTAGAGCATAATTCTTCCCAGTTATCTTCCCAGGCTTGCGACTCGCGGGTCTCCACCGGCATTCGCAGTTGTGTCATCGATATTGCTGACACATGATTTTAATATTTCACCTTGTTGTCATCCAATTCTTAGAATTTTATTTCTAGCTTAGTTTAGTTGTTTCTTTTATTTTCATATCATCAAAAACACAAAAAATAGTAGCATGTGGCACTAATATTTTTTTTTGTAGCATAATAATTTCATCTAGGCAAGTGGACAAGGGAAAGGCACCCTCCACATCCAAAAGTCAAGGCAATGAGAAGGCCAAGGAAACCCCAGCCCCCATCAATACTAAAGAGGCCATCATCTTCTACATGCCTAACATGAAGGCACATTATGTCATCTGTGAAGGAAGGTCAATCACCACGGAGAAATGTATAGATCTGGTGGGGCTGGGAATGATCTCCTGAACATTACTGCTCAATTCAACCAACAACAATGTCAAATGTTTGTTGATCCTCTCCCGGAATACCACACCAACCTCATGCCAAAATTCGATGCATCTTATCAGGCACGATAAGAGGAGATGAAGCATAAGGGGAAGGTTGATGAGTTTCCTTGCCTTCCCTCAGTTAGGGTTCAGGGCGTGGAGGTAGATATAACTCTGGCCGCCATAAATGCACTATTTTGGGCGGATGAGATCAATCCAGGAATGGAGTATGCGGCAAAAGTGGCAACCGAAGAAAATTCATCCCATTGAATAAATCCCATAATCGCCAATAGTTACCTATTATGGGCCTCTATGGGTGGTGAAAACTCGAGGCATGATTGATAATGCTCAAACTCACACTTCTTGGCAAAGTATGAAGCGGTCGTTATCAATAAAGAACCCAACTAAAGGTTGGGGTCGAACGCATAGGGAATAGGGTAAGATCTAGACTAATGCTAGTAATTGAACTTGTTGGTAAGTTATCTCCAAATTGGGGGTTTTAAAGAAAATAATATAAAAACAAGAATTATATTCGTGAGTTAAATCAAGATTTGCAAACAACTATGGTAAGTATTCCCCATGGGTTCATAACTGTAATACCCTGGAAGTGCCTAGGAGTAGACCGGGGAAGCTAAAATGCAAAAATTGCAGAAATTTGGGGAAAGAGTTGCAGGACAAGAGGAACAACGACTTGTGGTATGTAACCACGAGCCATTGTAAGCAGTCGTGGTAAGAGGCTAGGCCTGGTGATAGTGCAAAAAATGGGAGTCACACCTACCCATTGTTAGGAAGGACGAACCGTTTTCTGGAGTAATGGTAAGGCAGTGGACCTTTACAGTGGAGACAACAGATGGAAACTACAACCCGTTGTAGCTTACAATGAGTCGTGGTGAGGCTCGTTGTATAGAAGTGCAGAGTTTCAAAAGAGGGAAACAACGACTTATTAAACGACCCGTTGAACCCTAGGACGAGTCTCCTTGTACGTCCGTGGTTTGAATCTGAGATATGGTTGGGGCGGTGCTTAGCACGGGCAGATACCATGGGTTGTGGTATCTTCCAACAGCCCGTTGGTTCACCCGTTATTTGGTCCAGTGACCAGTTTTCAACGAATTCAGTAAGGGCATTTCTGTCATTTACTAGTCCTAACGCCCTATAATACATCATTTAAGGCTAATTTTGAGGGGTTTTGAAAGGGTAAAAGCCTACTCTAAGTTATTCTTCCCTTACATGCAAGTTTGAAAGATTGAAGAGGTGATTCAAGGCCAAATTTCAAGGTTTCCATTGGGATCTTACCTTGGTCAATTGGAGAGTATTAGAATCCACTAATCCCTGGTATGTAAGGATATGAGTGGGTGTGTCCTTCCACACCCATGCGCAATTTCAATCAAATCATGATAAAATTGTCAATGATCAAGTATGGGGTTTTACCCAAATTGCATGACTCTTCAATCTCTATATATGTTTATGATTAGATTTTGTTTATATTGATGAATTGTAAAGCTTGGGCATATTCTAAATTGTTTTCAATACAAAATTGTTTTCCAAAAATCTTGAATCTAAAATTCCCATGGATGAGAAGTTCATGAAAGTAGTGAATGATGTTGAATGCATGATGATGCTGAGATTTGATTATAAAAAGCATGTTTCTAAAGCTACCCATGATTATGATGTTGTTTTCAAAATGAAATGAGTATATCCTAGTATGATAAAGCTTTGGGCAATGCCCACATGTTGATTTAAAGTGATGACTTTTCCGAAATAAGCTTACCACATTATTTGCAGGGAAGTTTCCCAAATTTTCATAAATTCTAGCTTGTGGTATGTTGAGTTAAATATTTCTACATGTAGCTTACCGCATGATTTTGAGTAGGTGCTCCCACCTATGATTGAGCTTGTGAAATGTTTTGAAATAAAGCCTCCCATATGCATGAATTCATAATTGAGATGTATGTTATTCTGAGCTTTGTCGATAAACAATGTTGAGCTTCATATTCATATGATGCCTAGTCTATGCATGATTTCATTATGAGCTTTGTCAATAGACAATGTTGAGCTTCATTTCATACGATGTTCAGCTATGCATGATTCATCTTGAGCATCATCAACAGACGATGTTGAGCGTTGTTATATACGATGTAGAGCATTGCATGTTTTCTGGAGAAGTGTCTATACCCGAGAGGGTTAAGGGTCGATCATCCTATCCCAGAACTACGCGCGAACGTAGGTTGATACTACGATACTATTTGGACCAACCTTGTGAGCTATCCCCAATCGGATTGGCCCTTTAGCTTAATATCGATATCACGGTATCATCCATCACCCTGACAAGGTTATGTATGGCTCTACTCACTTGAATGTGATAGTTGGGACCACGTAAGCTCTATCGTGGCATTTCGGTTAAGTGACGAGTCTCCCACTGTCAATATCATTCATAATTTGCATATTAGTTACACATGATGATTACCTTATGCATGCATGTTCTAAAAGTAAGGTTTGACTCATTTTTTAGCTTTTGATATAAATGTTATGTTCAGCTTTGAGTCATTTGAATCAGTCATGATGTTGTAAAGCTAAGAATGGTCATGTCATTATAAGATTACGATTTCAGAATAAATGCTTGTAGCCCTTCTACTTATACTTGAAAGCTTATGATATGTATGAAATGTTTTAAATGATTTATTTTACTTAAGCAATTTTACTTACCTTGCATACTCCGTACATTCCACGTACTGAACGCATACTTTTTATGTTGCATCATTGTATGATGAAGGATCCGATTCTTAGGTTCAGCCCCATTCATAGTCGCTTAACAGATTTAGCACCTACGTGATTGATGAGTCCTCATCTTTCGAGGACTAGACTTTCAGCTTCATGTCGTATTTCAGTTTCAGGTTTTGTGGAGTTAGTTGGGGTCTTGTCTTATCAACTCGTCTAGACTTGAGGCTTTCATACTTATGTATGTGTAGCTTCATATATTATTCTGATGTGACATTGTATCATACTTTCGTTGAGTTTATAATTATTCTTTTTTCATATTTATTGATTGAGTTAGTTGACTGCTTATGCCATGGATCGACTTGGGATTTCTCGAGGTCCCTTATCCTGTGTCTATGATCCGGGTCTACACTCGGGTCATGACAAACTTAGTATCAGAGCAATAGGTTTGAAGGGTCCTAGGGAGTCTGAAAGCCACGTTAGGTAGAGTCTTTGTTATGGGTGTGAAGCGCGCCACACTTATGAAGAAGAGGCTACTAGACATTTTAGGAAATGTTCCCTTCTTTCATGATCTATGTCGTGCAATGAAAAGCCTTTCTATCCTTCTAACTTGTGCTCTTCGCGATTGCATAATCATGGCACCTCAAAGGGTGAATTGAAGGAAGAATGGAGGTGGTCTAGGCCACGAGGATGGTAACGGTTATGAGCATCAGGAATCCCCAACAATTCAGGAGCCTCAAGCATCGGAGCCAGTCGCTCATGCTGAGTTTCGAGCTGCCATTTAGATGTTGGCTCAGGCCTTGACCGCTCAGGTCAATGAGCAGGCCATTGCACATGTTACGCAAAATGGCAATGCGACAGCGGCTTGAGTCAAGGACTTCTTGAGGATGAACCCGCCGTAGTTTCTGGGTCCAAGGTAGATGAGGACCCGCATGATTTCATTGATGAGGTTGTCAAGATCACACAAGTCATGGGGCTGAGAAGTGTTGAGTGCACAGAGTTGGCCTCCTACTAGTTGAAGGGGATTTCGCATATCTGGTTTCTCCAATGAAAAGAAAGCAGACAGCATGAGCAGGTCCGGTCACTTAAGAGGAGTTCCAAGTTGCATTTCTAGACTAGTTCTTCCTTCGGGAGATGAGGGAGTTGAAAGTAGCCGAGTTCATAAACTTCAAGCAAGGAAGGATGACCGTTTAGGAGTACGCCCTTGAGTTCACCCGCCTGTCTAAGTATGCCCCGGAGTTAGTGGCCGACCAGCGGGCGCGGGTGAGCAGGTTTGTGCATGGTATAGTAGGATATTTTGACAAGGACTAAAGGACAACTATGCTCCATCAGGATATGGACTTTCCCTGCATAGTGTTGTACGCCCAGCAGATGGAGGTGGAACATTCGAGGGAAAAGGAGAACAAGAGGGATAGGACTAAGGACATCAGATTCTCTCAACGGAGGTACGGTGGTGGGCATCGACAGCAGACCTATTAGAGATCATCAGCCCCAGCATCTTCCACACTGAGTGTTCCATCTAGGCCCCGACATGATCAGAGGGGGCGAGCGTCAGGCTTGAGGGCTCATAGCAGTAGACCCACAGATTCTAGCATCCAGCTTGTCGCAGGTGCGGCCGAGGACACACAGGCCAAAGCTTTGCAGGATAAGGAGCTTGATTTGGATGTGGGAAGCCTAGACATATGCTCAGAGATTTTCCCGCTGCACGACAAGATTAGGTTGGGGGCCGAGGCCCAGCTTCTAGGTCAGCAGCCCCTCCCCATGGACAGCACATTGGGGGCATCGACTAGCACAGTTGGCAGGCAGCGCCAGAACAAATTCTATGCCTTAGCCACTCTTCAGTAGCAAGAGGCTTCACCAGATGTAGTCACTGGTATGTTGAGAGTTTTCCATGTTGATGTGTACGCTTTGATAGATATAGGGGCTACCGTATCTTTTGTAACACCATATATAGCAAGTAGTTTCGGATTCAATCCCAATGTCTTATCAGAGCCCTTCTTAGTTTCTACTCCAGTAGGTGACTCAATAATAGCTAGACGGGTGTATAGAGATTTCCCAATTTCAGTTCTTCGTAAGGTCACCTCAGCAGATTTGATAGAGTCAGCCATGACCGATTTCGATGTTATTCTCGACATGGATTGGCTATTTGCATGTTATGCCTCAGTTAATTATAGAACCCGGTCTGTAGAGTTTAGATTCCCGGGTGAGTCAGTCTTAGAATGGAAAGGTAGTTCAGCAGTTCCTGTAGATCGATTCATTTCCTACCTTAAGGCCAGGAAGATGATTTCTAAGGGTTTCATGTACCATCTAGTTAGGGTTAAGGACGTGGAGTTCAAGACCCCGACCGTTCAGTCAGTTCCAGTAGTATGTGAGTACCCGGAGGTCTTTCCTGATGATTTGCAGGGTGTACCTCCCGAGCGGGAGATTGATTTTAGTAAAGATCTTCTTCCCGACATGCAGTCTATATCTATTCCGCCCTACCGAATGGCTCTAGCCGAGCTAAAAGAGTTGAAAGATCAATTGAAAGACTTGTTAGATAAAGCATTTATTAGGCCGAGTAAATATCCTTGGGGTGCACCAGTATTAATTGTTCGAAAGAAGCACGGTTTCCTTCGCATATGTATTGATTATCGGTAGTTGAATAAGGTTACTGTCAAGAACAGGTACCCCTTGCCTAGGATTGATGATTTGTTTGACCAGCTTCAGGGTGCCAGGTGTTTCTCCAAGATTGATCTTAGGTCCGGATATCACCAGCTTAGGGTTCGGGAGAGTGACATCCCGAAAACCGCATTCAAGACTCGGTATGGTCACTATGAATTTGTTGTTACGTATTTTAGACTAACCAATGCTCCTACAACTTTTCTGGATCTAATGAATAGGGTGTTCAAGTCATATCTAGACATGTTTATCATTGTGTTTATCGATGATATCCTCATACACTCTTGGAGCAAGGAGGAGCATGCTGCTCTCTTGAGAGTAGTGCTTCAAACCCTCAAGGACCAGCAGTTATATGCAAAGTTCAGCAAATGCGAGTTTTGGTTGGATTCGGTGGCATTTCTAGGCCATATGGTATTGAGTGAGGGAATAAGGGTAGATTCTCAGAAGATCAAGGTGGTAAAGAGTTGGCCCAGACCGGTGAACCCATCCGATATTAAGAGATTTTTGGGCTTAACAGGTTACTATCGAAGATTTGTGAAGGGTTTTTCATCTATTGTCGCACCATTGACCAGGTTGGCTCAGAAAAAGGTAAAGTTCCAATGGCAAAGGCTTGTGAGAAAAGCATCCAGGAAATGAAGACCCGACTCACTTCAGCACTAGTATTGACCATACCTGAGGGTACGAATGGCTTTGTAGTATATTGTGATGCTTCCCAAGTTGGACTCGGGTGTGTGTTGATGCAACATGTGAATGTGATAGCATATTCCTCGAGACAATTAAAAGTTCATGAAAAGAATTACCTAACCCATGATCTTGGTTGGCCGCGGTGGTGTTTGCATTGAAGATATGGCGGCATTACTTGTATGGGGTCCACGTGGATGTATTCACGGATCACACGAGCTTTCAATATGTGTTCACGCAGAAAGATATAAATCTTCTTCAAAGGAGATGGTTGGAGTTACTAATGGACTACCACATGAGTGTCCTTTACCACCTGGACAAGGCTAATGTTGTTGCAGATGCGCTTTGCAGGCTCTCTATGGAGAGTGTGTCTCACATGGATGAGGGAAAGAAGGAGTTGGTGAAAGATGTCCACCAACTAGCAAAGTTGGGAGTTAGATTAGTCGACTCAACCGATGGCGGTGTTGTTGTGCAAAACGGGTTAGAATCGTCCTTGGTGGTTGATGTTAAATCTAGGCAATATGAGGACCCAATTTTGAGGAAGCTGAACAAAGCGGTGTAGAGTCAAAATGTGGAGGTTTTCTCGCAAGGGGGAGATGGTGTGTTACGATACCAGGATTGTCTATGCATCCCAGACTTGATGATTTGAGAGTTCAGATATTGCATGAGGCACATGGTACTAGATATTCTATCCATTTTGGATCCACGAAGATGTATCAGGACTAGCGAGAAATGTATTGGTGGGATGGTATAGAGAAGGATATTTTAGTTCGTAGCCAAATGTCCTAATTGTCAGCAAGTGAAGGTTGAACATCAAAGGCCGGGAGGCGTACATCAGGATATCAGCATTCCCACTTGGATGTGGGAAGAGATTAATATGGATTTCATTACTGGTCTACCTCGTACTCGCTGACAATATGATACCCTTTCGGTGGTGGTCGACAGGTTAACCAAGGCTGCACACTTTCTACTAGTCAAGACCACATATTTAGCGGATGATTATGCCAAATTATATATTCGGGAGTTGGTTCGACTTCTGTGAGTTCCCTTGTCCATTATTTTAGATCGAGGTACTCAATTTACCTCCCAATTATGGCGTTCTTTTTAGAAAGATCTTGGGACTCAAGTTAAGCTCAGTACAGCCTTCCATCTGCAAACAGACGGCCAGGCAGAATGAACGATCCTGACCTCGAGGTTATGTTGAGGGCATCTGTGATGGACATCAAAGGTAGTTGGGATGATCATCTGCCCTTGATCGAGTTTGCTTATAGTAACAGCTATCACTCTAGCATCCAGATGGTACCGTTTGAGGCTCTTTATATGCGGAATGTAGATAGCCCGTCGGATGGTTTGAAGTTGGGGAAGCCACTATGATAGGTCCTAATTCGGTTCATGAGACCATGGTAAAGGTTCAGTTGATAAGGGATAGGCTGAAGACCGCTCAGAGTCAACATAAATCATATGCTGAAGTGAGGTGGAGGGACCTGGAGTTTGAGGTGGACGATTGGGTATTTCCAAAGGTATCTCCCATGAAGGGAGTGATGCGGTTCAGGAAGAAAGGGAGACTTAGTCCCCGCTATGTTGGTTCTTATCGGGTTGTGAGGAGAGTTGGTAAGGTGGCGTATGAGTGTGATTTTCCATCAGAGTTATCTTCAGTTCATCCCGTGTTTCATGTGTCACTTTTGAAGGTGTTTGGGTGATTCAGCTTTAGTAGTTCCGGTGGACAGCGTTGGTGTAAAAGATAGCCTCAGTTATGAAGAAATTTCTGTTGAAATCTTGGATCGTCAGGTTCGGAAGCCAAGAAACAAGGAAGTAGCTTCAGTTAAGGTATTATGGATAAATCAACATGTTGAAGGAGCTACATTGGAAGCCGAAGCGGATATGATGGCTAGATACCCACATTTGTTCTCTACCGACTCAGTTTCAGCTTGAGGTATCAATTTTGCACTCAGACTCTATTTAGTATTCATGTTTGAACTATGTGCACAAGTTTCCTTTATGTATGTGGATGTGTGTATGATTGTTGAATTCAGTTAAACTGTGTGTTTTGAATCGGAGCTAGTCATTCCATCAGTTTTCGGTTAAAATGATCGATTTTTTATATGACAAATTGTATGTTTCTTCTACCTATTTCCAACATTCGAGGATGAATGTTCCCAAGGGGGAGATATTGTAATATCCCCAAAGTGCCTAGGAGTAGACCTGGGAAGCAAAAATACAAAAACTGCAAATAATTAGGGAAAACGTTGTAGGACGAGAGGAACAACGACTCTTGGTATGTAACCACGAGCTATTGTAAGCAGTCGTGGTAAGAGGCTAGGCCTGGTGACAGTGTAGACAACAGGAGTCACAACGAGCCATTTTTTAGGAAGGACGGCCCGTTTTCTGGAGTTGTGGTAAGGCAGTGGACCTTTACAGTGGAAACAACGGATGGAAACCACGACCCGTTGTAGCTTACAATGAGTCCTAGTGAGGCTCATTGAATAGAACTGCAGAGTTTCAAAAGAGGGAAATAAGGACTGATTGAACGACCCATTGAACCCTAGGAAGAGTCTCCCTGTACGTACATGGTTTGAATCTGAGATATGATTGGGGTAGTGCTTAGCACAGGCAGATACCACGGGTCGTGGTATCTTCCAACAGCCCGTTGGTTCACCCGTTGTTTGATCTAGTGACCAGTTTTCAGTGAATTTAGTAAGGTCCTTTCTATCATTTTCTATTCCTAACGCCCTATACTACGTCATTTAAGGCTCATTTTAAGGGGTTTTGAAAGGGGAAAATCCTACTCTAAGTTATTCTTCCCATTCATGCAAGTTTGAAGGATTGAAGAGGTGATTCAAGGCCAAATTTCAAGGTTTCTATTGGGATCTTACCTTGGGCAATTGGAGAGTATTAGAATCCACTAATCCCTGGTATGTAAGGCTATGAGTGGGTATCTCCTTCTGCTCCATGCCAAATTTCCATCAAATCATGATAAAATTGTCTATGATCAAGTATGGGGTTTTACCCAAATTGCATGACTCTTCAATCTCTATATATGAGTATGATTAGACTGTGTTTATATTTATGAATTGTAAAGCTTAGGTATATTCTAAATTATTTTCAATACAAAATTATTTTCCAAAAATCTTGAACCTAAAATGCCCATGGATGAGAAGTTCATGAAAGTAGTGAATGATGATGAATGCATGATGATGTTGAGATTTGATGATGAAAACCGTGTCTATAAAGCTACCCATGATTATGATGTTGTTTTCAAAATGAAATGAGTATATCCTAGTACGATAAAGCTTTGGGCAATGCCCACATGTTGATTTAAAGTGATGACTTTTCCGACATAAGCTTACCACATTGTTTGAAGGGAAGCTTCCCAATTTTTCATAAATTCTAGCTTGTGGTATGTTGAGTTAAATATTTCTACATGTAGCTTACCACATTATTTGGAGAAGATACTCCCACCTATGATTGAGCTTGTGGCATGTTTCGAAATAAAGCCTCCCATATGCATTAATTATTAATTGAGATGTATGTTATTATGAGCTTTGTCGATAGACAATGTTGAGCTTCATATTCATATGATTTCTAGTCTATGCATGATTTCATTATTATCTTTGTCAAAAGACAACGTTGTGCTTTATTTCATGTGATGTTGAGCTATGCATGATTCATCTTGAGTTTCGTCAACAGACGATGTTGAGCTTCATCAATAGATGATGTTGAGCTTTGTTATATACGATATAGAGCATTTCATGTTTTTGGGAGAAGAGTCTAGCACCGAGCGGGTTAAGGGTCGATCACCCTATGCCCTAGAACTATGCACCAACGTAGGTTGATACTACTATATTATTGGGACCTCCCTTGTGAGCTATTCCCGACCGATTGGCCCTTCAGCTTGATATCGATATCATGGTATCATCCATTGCCCTTGCAAGGTTATGGACGGCTCTATCCACTTGAGCGTGATAGTTGGGACCACGTAAGCTCTATCATGGTATGTCGGGTAAGTGAAGAGTCTCCCACTATCTATATCATTTAGAATTTGAATATTCATTACTTATGATGATTACCTTATGCATGCATTTTCTAAAAGTAAGGTTTGACTCATTGTTCAACTTTTGATATAAATGTTATGTTCAGTTTTGAGTCATTTGAGTCTGTCATGATGTTGTAAAGCTAAGCATGGTCATGTCATGATAAGATTATGATTTCTGAATGAATGTTTGTAGCCCTTATACTTAAACTTGAAAGCTTATGATATGTATGAAATGTTTTAAATGATTTATTTTAGTTAAGAGGTTTTACTTACCTTGCATACTCGGTACATTCCACGTACTAACCGCATACTTTCTATGTTGCATCGTTTCATGATGCAGGATCCAGTTCTCAAGTTCAGCCCCTTTCATAGTCGCTTATCATAGTTAGCACCTGCGTGATTGGTGAGTCCTCATCTTTCGAGGACTAAACTTTCAGCTTCATGCCGTATTTTAGTTTCATATTTTGTGGAGTTAGTTGGGGTCTTGTCCCATCAACTCGTCTAGATTAGAGGCTTTCAGACTTATGTATGTGTAGCTTCGGATATTATTTCTATGTGCCATTGTCTGAGACTTCCGCTGAGTTTATAATTATGCTTTATTCATGTTTATTAAATGTGTTAGTTGACTGCTTATGCCGTGGGTCGACTTTGGGTCTCTTCTCCCGTGTCTACGATCCGGTTCTACGCTTGGATCGTGACAATAACTGCTTCAGGTATATACACATGATCAATCCCAATTCTTACCCATAGAATTAATAACTAGGGTTCATCCAAACGACTGGTTCGTCCCTATTGAATGACTATACTCAATCACCGGGTCAGGTCTCAAGAGTGATTTCAAAATGACCGTTATCAATATGTTCCAAATTTGACTATCCTGCGACCACATCTCAAGTTAATACAATGATCATAAAGACCAAGGTTTCGTTGTAATTCTCTTTTCCTAATCTCTACTTCTCTAGGTTCAAGAAAGAAAAGAATTTGGGCAAGTCCTAACGTTGTACACTATATAGAAATGTTTAAAGACGAAGAGAATACACTACAAATGTTTAGTATTAGTTTTGAATCACTTTTGTGCAACCCTATTTCATCAATCCACCATGATTCCAAAAACCTCTCGTTGTGGAGGTTTTAGCATCTCATGGTTGTAAAATTACAATTTGCATTCATATATAAACACATAATTAAATACTTACAGCAACAACTGGAAGAAAACTAGATTTGAATATCAAAGAAAAATCTCAAGAACAATGAAGGAATTAGAGACTTTGATCCCAAGAATTACTCCTTAAAACATGATAAAAATTCACAAAAATTATTCTTCACACGTCTACTAATTCAGTTTTGTCCTCTTTTCTCTAATTTTCTACCCTATTACATAGAAATAAAGGGTATTTATAATAGTAGAGTAAGCCTTCCTTGTTCATTCATGGAGTGGAATTGGGATTTGTAACCCTTTTTCTAGTTGAAGTAGGATTTGACTTTCAAAAAATAACCTATAAAAGTATTTATACATATAATTAGAACTTTTTCCCAAATTAACAAGGAAACTAATTTAACTGCCGCCGCCTGATCCTACGACTCGTACAATGAACCTAAGAGTCGTAGCTTCCTCTCGTACAATGCTCAGAAACCTTAAATTTGCTTAAGTCTTGGAAGTTGGTAAGACTCGTAAAATGCACTTACCAGTCATACAATGCCTATCGTGGTCTGATCTTGTGAAATGGGCATCCTCTGAATATTTTCACGAGTGTTGTGGTACAACTTGTACCTTGATATCACGACTCATGAATGCCTTGTGCACTAGGATATGCCAATCACATTTTCTCTGATGTTCACGACGGCTCTTTGGTGGGAGTCATATGTGGTCATCACGACTCGTATCTTCCATTTTACCATGAGCTCATAAAAGGGCAATATTTCTTTAATTTTATCGCGGATGCTATTTACGGATCGTACTTCAAAGGTACGACTCGTACTAAGATTTGCAATTTCACCATTTTTAGCACTCTTTTCTCTTCTTTTGCTCATTTCAACTCCAATACATAATGTTCCTAAAAAAAATAAAAGTGCATCATATCTGTATAAAAACACTTAAGACCATGCATATTTTCTAAGTTTGAAGCGTCGAAAGTATTGTAAATTTACAGTACATTAATGATCTCAAGTTTGAGGCCAAGTTGTCACTGGAGTTTGTTTGCAGTTGAGTTATGCCCTCGAAAAATGATCAACGAGTGAACCTGGAGGCCGCCGTACTCATTGCCTACATCATGAAAGGGATACCCATCAACTTTGGGGAGATAATGGGCACTCAGATGAAGCGCAAGGCAAGACAGCATGGAACTTCAATGCCATATATTGTCCTCATCACCCAGTTGTGTCTTCAATAAGGGGTACAACTTTTCCCCAACGAATCTCCTAGCTCTGCCACTGGTGTTATCAATGTTGAAAGAAAGAGAGATGCGGATGCTCCCAAAATCAAAATAAAGAGGCTGCAAGCATTTGAGACTCCCTCGGGCTTCACCTTCCATGACATAGAGGAGACCCGCATTTCTCTTGACCTTAATTTTCCAAACCCCGAGACATCGAGGAATGCATTTGGAGAGGTAAAATTTAGAGGTCCTTCAAATCCTCCCACATCCTCTCGCCCAAGAAGAATACAGAAGCTAGTTGATATGACACAATATCTTGAGAGCCAACTCCAAAAGATGGCTCAAAATCTCCCTGGCCTTATCACTAGAACAGTGAAGAGGGGATGAAGAACATGTTCGACAGCTTGATCAAGCTATGCTCCAGAGTGGATGTCGTTGAAGGAGCTGTCTCTTCTCTCTAACCTGAGGTGAGAGAGTTGAGGGACCGGGCACCAGTAGCATAACCATATATGAGTATCCTTGATGCATCCATGTCTTGCCCATCTATAGGCCGGGCCTCCATTGATGATCTATTATAGGGCTTAGGTGGGGATGATGAGGAAGACTTGGGCGCAGTTGGCTTTAATAAGAATGAGGAGTCCATCGATGATGAGGACAAGTAGCCGCATCATGGAGTCCCTACCATCCTTTTCTCTTCAAATATACATTGGGGAAAATGTAAATTCATAGTTGGTGGTGGGGTGTATATCCTTTTTGTTGTTCTTGTGTTGGTCCCTTTTTTGCCCTTTTTGGGCCAAATCTTATGCTTTTGTTGATTGTTTGTTTAATTTGGGATTTAGTTGGTTGAATGCCCTTTTTGGGCTTTTGTTAAAAGAAATGTTGCTTGTTGAATTGTTAGTGCCAGTGATGGGTTAATGTTGCTTGTTGAATTGTTAGTGTCAATGATGGGTTATTTTAAATTGCCAAATGTTTATGACCCATTTCTTGATAATCGCCTTTGTTCATAGTAGTTAGTAAATAACATCCAAGAGTTTTCTTTATGTCATGGTTCTTTCCCAAGGAGTGATTTCATTTTCTTTTCTTTTATTGTTAAACTGGGTGACATTTCCCAATGATGGATTGAGAGAAGCCTTTCTTAAGGAAAAATGTCGAGTTTAGAGTCCTTTTTGAGTCAGTTATTGCAATTTCTTTTGAGAGGTACCACCAATAATTTTCTTAAATGGAATTTAAAAAATGAATTTTGAGAAAAAAGGGGCATTTGAATTTAAAAGTTGAGTACTCTTTTGTCATAAGTTACAGATTCCTTGTTTTGCTTTTGACTCACATGCTATCTTATTTTAAGTCAGACTATTGATGTGGTTGTGAAAATTGTGTGAAACCCTTGAAGGGTGATGCCTTGTGTTGTAAGAGGAAATGAATGAATTGGTTGGTTGAAAAGAACCTTTAACCCTTAGAAAAAATAGGTTTTTTGAAAGGTTCTACCTCTTGCTTAGATGAGATTAAAAATTGTAATGAAGGAGATATAAGGATGACTCTTGATACAAAAGTGAAAATATTGATCAAGGAGAGATAAGGTGGGGGTGATCTCAAGAGAAAATAGAGGATGCAAAACTGTTCACAAAAAGGGCGTTAGGGAGGTTCTAGTGACTAGAACTAAAAAGTCATCCTACCTTTACTACTAGCCTTCACTATGACCTCCAAGTCTTAATTGATTTTAAGTGTAGAAACTCTACATTGGTGGCGAGTTATATGAAGGGAAAGACTATGGTCATGTTGTGTGCATGAGAATTTCTTTGTGAAAGTGAGCATATTTGTTTCATTCTATAATCCCTTTGAGTTTGAATTGCATAAAAATTAAATAGGGTTCTCTCTTGATGTGAGTGGCATCACTTCCTTGGGGAACATACTTGCACGTGCTAAAAGATGTGATTGAGATAAGAATGCAATGAGCTTTAAGGCCAACTTGGAATGTGAACTTTACAATGACTTAAGATACTACATAAGCTTTCTTGGATCAACCATGCCCCTTGTTTTGGATGAAAGAAACTATTGTGAATCATGCTAATTGTTTGTGGTTACCTCTTGAAGCATTTGCATAAATTGTTGAGTCTTTTCTTTTCATTGAGTTGGTGAGTGATTTTTTGGTTGTCTGACTCCAACTGGTCCTTTGTACAAAATCTTATTTAGTGTGACATGCTTATTTCAATTGTTTAGCTGTAAAGAATTGTCTTGCTTGAGGACAAACAATTGTTCAACTTTGAGGTTTTGGTGAGTTGGCAATTTACCAACTCATTAGGCCTTTAAACATGATCTTTTACTTTATTTTCAAGTCATTTAGGAGGATTTTATGCTCTCTATCTTTGATTTTTTCAAGCATTCAATTTAAGAGAGAAAGAAAGAAATTGAACAAAAGCATGGAGTTTAAAGAAGGGGACCTGTGTTCCACCGGATGACACAGACAAAACGCCAACCAAATGCAGGAGAACACTGTATTGAAGTGGGAGGTACATTGGTGGAACATGGGTCAGCACTTGCAAACTGCCAATGCCCACACAAGATTGCCATAGAATTAATTGTCCCCCAATTGCGGTAGAGCGGCGCACTGCGGATGGGCACCAGCGAAATGCCGGTGACTCTCAAGTGAGGCCGTCATCAGAAAAGTAAAATCGTCCAGCACAAGAAAAGAGGAGCAACTTTAACCTACTTTTGTACATTCCTTGAAAAGTACTAAATATTCCTTCTCATTAGAGTATTGAATTGTATGGTATTGAATAGTTCTTAATTTCCTAAAGAGAAAAAAAAATAGACAGTGCTTTTCTTCATCTTCTTCTTCTTCTTCTTCTTCTTTCTCAAGGTAAAACCTCCATTGAAGTAAAATTTAAGCTTGAAATTTACTCTTGATGATGAATTCTATGAGTTTATTTATCAATATAATCTTGTATTTTTCATCTATGAGTGGCTAAATATTTTG
>JACEIK010000705.1:274731-290426 GCA_018107945.1 Datura stramonium
ATCCAATTAAGTATTCATCATCACACACCTTTAGTTACTAAAACAAATTCATCCCTATCTCAGCTAAGAGAATGTTCTTCAGCTAAAAGGGGAAACAATGATGTGATGTAAGCTTTGTTCTCTCCCAATATCACTGTTTCCATCTCTCCTTCTTCATATATCTTTACAAAGTACTTTATCTTCTATATATCCTAAAAAGTAGGGCACTTTTTATCTCTTTTCTAGTGTTGAATGATTATACCCTCATGAGCACCATTCCGGAAACGACGGAGGCACTGGCGGTTCATTGGTTCCTATCCGTGAACCGTCGGGCATCTTTTCTGCATCCTTACTGAATTTCAGTGAACATCGGCGATTCACTCGGCGTTTCGCCAATGCCATGCCATGAACCGCTGGGTCTTCAAGCAATTTTTCAAAACTTTGGGTATCTTTCGGTGACTCGCCGCTGGAAAGTCGCGAACCACCAATGGCATTAATCCTCAGAGGCAGTGATGTTCGGCCTTTGGTCAGCGTCTTGTTGGTTTTCATCTGCAAATCTCCGATTTACTCTCACTCCCTTATTTTTGCTCTTTTCTTCACATTTAGTCATCTGCACACAACAATAGCAAAAAGGGAATAAAATCTAAATAATCAACTCAAGAACGAAACAAAAACTCAAGTTTTAGAGCCTAATGAATTGGTAAATTACCAACTCATCAAACCCCCAAACATAAATCATTGCTTGTCCTCAAATAATGCGATACTCATTTATTGAGAAATATGCCACCTCTATTCACAATTATACCTCGCCAATCACCTGGACTATGAAAACCAAAAAATATTCACCATGATCACCGAAAAAAAAGAAGAAAATACCCCAAAAGATCAAAACAATGAAGATGTTTCAAACAGGCAACCAATTTCTACCAAGCAAAGCTTATGAAAGGAATCATTTAGCAAAACAAGAGCATTGCTCAACCAAGAAACACACATAGCATCTCAAGTTATAATTAATTCAAATTCAAAGCTTACCTTGGGTCCCACATACCTCGGACTAAGCTTTCCCTTCTTCCCAAACCTCATCACCCCTTTCATGGGCGAAATTTTTAGATAGACCTAGTCATCCATAGCAAACTCTAATTCTCTTCTTCCTCACATCTGCGTAAGATTTCTAATGGCTCTAAGCTGTTTTCAATCTCTCTCTAATGAGTTGTACCTTCTGCATAGCTTCATGAACGGAGCCTGGCCCGATTATAGCAGCATCACCCACTTCAAACCACCCAATAGGAGATCTGCACCTCCTAACATACAATGCCTCGAAGGGGGCCATCTGGATACTGGAGTGGTAGTTGTTGTTGTACGCAAACTCGATAAGAGGTAATGGTCATCCAAACTGCCCTTGAAATCGATCGCACACGCTCTCAACATATCTTCTAGGGTCTGGATAGTCCGCTCAGCTTGCCCATCTGTCTGCGGGTGAAAAGTTGTGCTGGGCTTGACCTGGGTACCAAGTTCCTTCTGAAAGGACTTCCAGAAATTCGAGGTGAACAGAGTACTTCTGTCTGAGATATTGGATAATGGCACCCCATGAAGTCTGACCAACTCCCTGATATAAAGCCTAGAATAGTCCTCAACTGAATCTATAGTTCTAATTGGGTGGAAATATGTTGACTTAGTCATCCAGTCTACTATTACCCAGATGGAGTCATGTTGTCGACGGGTTTGAGATAGACCCATTTTAAAGTCCATATTCACTTCTTCCCACTTCCACGTGGGTATGCTAATATCATGGGTCATACCTCTCGGTCTTTGATGCTCTACCTTGACTTGCTGGCAGTTCAGACACTTGGCTAGAAATTCAGCAATGTCTCTCTTCATGTCGTTCCACCAATAAATATCCCACAGATCGTGGTACATTTTAGTGGAACCAGGGTGAATGAAGTATCTAGAGATGTGTGCTTCAGCCAGTATCTGCTGTCTCAACTCACCAATATTCGGTACACACAATCTGCCCTGGTAACGCAGCACACCATCTCCACCTTTGGAGAAAGCCTCAACCTTCTTTCTGAGTACCTCTTCCTTAAGTTTAAGAAGGATGGGATCTTCATCCTGTTTAGACTTAACTTCAACAACCAAAGAGGAGTCTGACCCGCTTTACATTACTATTCCACCCTCAGCTTAGTCAACCAACTGCACCCCTAACCTAGCCAATCTATAAATGTCTTTCGCTAACTCAGCCAATCTATGAATGTCCTTCGCTAACTCCTTTTTATCTTCCTCAATGTGAGCCACGCTACCCATAGACACTCATCTTAGGGAATCAGCTACCACATTGTCCTTGCCCAGGTGATATAGCACTCTCATGTCATAATCCTTCAGGAGTTCCAACCACCTTCTCTATCGAAGATTCAGGTCCTTCTGATTTATACGTACTGAAGGCTCTTGTGATCAATGAAAACATCAACATGAGTCCCGTACAGATAATTTCTCCATATTTTCAGAGCAAATACTACTGCTGCCAACTCTAAATCATGAGTTGGATAATTCTTCTCATGAATCTTTAGCTACCTGGAGGTGTAGGCAATCACTTTTCCCCGCTTGCTGAACTTGGAAAACAATTGGCGGTCTCTAAGTGTCTGAAGCACTATTCTCAAGTGATTAGCATGCTCTTCCTCATTTCTGGAGTATACCAGAATGTCGTCGATAAACACAATGACGAACATATCTAGATATTGCTTGAAGACTCTATTCATCAGATCCATAAAGGCTGCAGGGGCATTTGTTAGTCCGAAGGACATAATCACGAACTCGAAGTGACCATATCGAGTTCTAAAAGTTGTTTTTGGTATGTCACACTCCCTAACTCTTAACTGATGATACCTCGACCTGCGATCTATTTTGGAGAAATAGCTGGCTTCCTGAAGTTGGTCGAACAGGTCCTGGGTAGGGGATATCTGTTCTTGATTGTGACCTTGTTAAACTGATGGTAATCGATGCATATTCTGAAGGAACTGTCTTTCTTTCACACGAATAGCACTGGAGCACCCCGGGGAGAGATGTTGGGTCTGATAAAACCCTTATCAAAAAGATCTTATAACTGCTCCTTCAACTCCTTAAGTTCAGCCAAAGCCATTCTATAAGGAGGGATGGAGATGGGCTGAGTATCTGGAATAAGGTCTATGCCGAAGTCAATCTCCCGTTCAGAGGGAACTCCAGGAAGATATTTAGGGAACACATCTGCAAACTCTCTGACAACAGGGACTAACTGGATAGTTGGGGTCTCAAAATCGGAATCCCTGACCCGAACTAGATGATAAATGCATCCCTTAGAAATAATCTTCTTGGCCTTAAGGTAGGAAATAAACCTACCCTCCGACGTTGAACTACTGCCCGACCATTATAGAGTTGGTTCATTAGGGAACTAAAACCTGACGATCCTAGTTCTGTAGTCAACTGAGGCATAACCGGAGTGTAACCAATCCATGCAAAGAATGGGGTCGAAGTCGACCATGTATAACTCTACAAGGTCAACTGAAATGACTTTATTGCAGACTGAGATTGGACAGTTTCTATACATCCGGCTGGCTCTAACTGACTTACCAAATGGAGTGGAGACTGAAAAGGATTCTGATAAAACTTCTAGACTGACATCGAACTAAACTACTATGTAGGGTGTCACGAACGATAGTGTGTCCCCTGGATCAAGAAGGGCATATACATCTAGAGGGAAAAGACGTAACATACCCGTAACTACATCTGGTGAGTTCTCCTGATCCTAACGAGATGATAATGCATAAAAATAATTTTAGCGTTGACCGCCCTCCGTACCTGATGTGTTAGCTTGTTGAGCTGGTCAGCCTATTGGAGCTGCTGAGGTAGTGGATTCTGATCTCCCTCGTCCTGCTGACGAGCATTCCCTAAGCCGATACCCGAGTTGTCCATAACCAAAATAGCCCTCTCAACCCTGAAGAAACTCTCCCTGGTAGTTCTTGCCGCACTTAGGGAAAGCTGTATATCTATTCCCGGCACTGTAGCTCTGAGACTGAGAGCCAGATGCTCCACCCTCCGGTCCTTCCGGGACCGAAAGGTAGAGGCACTGGCTGAGTTGGGTGTTGGAGCCCTCTGTTGCTGCTACTACTACTGTGGGCGATTGCTACTACCTGACCTCTGATGTCCATGATCTGACTAGCCAGTCCTTGCTCGCTTATTCTCTCTCTCCATGTCCCTCAGTTTTTCGGCCTCAATCTACTGGGCATAGAAATCAGACTGTAGAGGTCGATATCTTTGATCAGCATCGCAGTCCTTCACTACTTGAGGACCAGGTTTGACACCCCGTTCATGAATTTCAGCATGCGAGACCTTAGCTCGGCCACCATCTCTAGAGCGTACTTGGACAACCTAGTAAACTCCAGAGCATACTCTTCCACGGTTTTATTTCTTTGTCTCAAGTTCATGAACTCTTCTACCTTGGCCTCCCTGAGCTCTCTAGGGAAAAATCAGTCCAAAAAGGCGGTGTTGAACTCCTCCCACTCCACCGGTCCTACTCCCTCTGGTCTCCCCTCCTTCCACTATTCATACTAGACCTGGGCTACCCCTTTTAGCTGGTAGGCAACCAGGTCAGCACTCTCGGAGGAGCTGACGCCCATTATACAGGTGATCCTTCTGACCTCATCTACGAACTCTTGGGGGTCCTCCCCCACCTTTGATCCCTGAAATGATAAAGGGTTCATTCGGGTGAAGTCCCGCACCCTAGCAGCTATTGCGGACCCATTGTTATTAATTGAAACCACCTGTTGGTTCACCTGGTTAGTCACGGTTTGGGCAAGCAACTGAATGGCCACCCTGAATTCAGCGGTTGACACCGAATCATCCTATGGGGCCGCCGGGGCTGGTGGAGTCATTTGTTGGGCATTTTCGACCCTTCTTCTATTTCCGTGTCATGGAGGCATAGTTCACTGAAACGAAGCAGAGCACGAGTTAAGAGTGATTTTTGGAACTGAATTTCAACGCACAAAAAGGAGTATGAAATAACGGGAAGTTTCCTAATGACATCTCATAGCCTCCCCGTCATAAGTGTGGAGTGCTTCACACCCATGATAAGGACTCTACTCAATGCGGCTTTCAGACATCCAAGGATACTCTAAACCTAGGGCTCTGATACAACGTTTGTCATGCCCAGAGTTTACACCCTGGATGAAACACGGTACTTGAAGTCACAAATGACCGTAAGTCAACCCCTGGTCTATCATACACTGGTATTCTGAGTAATATAAATACATACAACAGAAGTTTGAACAAGAAATATAAGTATTTAAAGGGAATAAAGCTGACACATAGTATTAGAACATTTTGAAACAACTCTACAAGTCTAAAATACTAATCTGAGTTTGAAAGCCACTATGTCTGATGAGTTGCTGTGAAAAGCCCCCAGCTAACTCCAAATCTAAATAGAAATCATGAAAGTATAGCAAAAAAATATAAACCACCATCCTCGAAGGATGAGGATTCACCAACTGACAAAGTTGAGATCTTCGATGAGCGGTCGGCTAACGAAGTTGAGACTCAGATCCTGCAGTTGTATCATAAAATGATACAGCATAAAAGTATGCATCAGTACTTTGAATGTACTGAGTAAGTGATAGGAACATAACACAATGAAATGAACAATAAAGAAATGCTAAACTGAAAGACATGCAATGACTAACTGAAACTACTGAACTGAATAACTGAAATGTTGAGGTGGTCTAGAAGACCCTGTCTGATGGTCAAAGCATGTTCTAAGTTTGGAATACTAATCTAAACTGAACTGGACTGAGACTGGACTAAACTGACTAGTAGGAGAGTCTATAACTGACATGTAACCACGTGAGATAAACATGGAGTCCGATGTATAAACTCCACTGGTAGGACCCAATATACCTTGCCAGGGTATAAAGGCATGAACTGGGTGATCACAAAAGTCTGGGGCCAACCAAGCTAATAAATACTGAAACCTATGTTGGCAACGTAGTTTTGGGAACCTAGGTGCGCAGGAACACCAATCCACTCGGTGCAAAGTTCTACTCCCATTGGATAACCTAAACTGAAAACTAAGCTGATAGCCCGAAACTGGGGCCCAAGACTAGTCGGGGATACATATCTGAAAGTACCCTGAGAGTCTTAATGGACAAGATTCTGAAACTGGGTTCTAGACAAGTCAGAGCTGCTTATCTAGAAGTGTCGTAACAATCCAAGAACAAACTGAAATCTGAACTGGGGTCCTAAGGCTAATCAGAGTTATATGTCTAAAGTTTCATGACTACCTAGTGGACCAATAACTGAATTTTGAATCTAATTCTGATAACTGGGAGGTGATACTAACACCTCAGAAATTTCTGTAGTCAAACTGATCAGCTGACAACTCTGACTGATACTGAGAATTTCATATTTTGACTAAGTCTAGACAACCATGCATCTGACTGAGAATTTAGCATATAAAATATGAGAATTCATTGCACTGGTATAACCAAGAAAAATTCAAGGTTTATCATTTCAGCAAAAGCTCTAGTCTGTCCTACCCTCAAGAACTAGGACTAAACTCAAAGCACGTGGATAAGCATCAATATTATCACTAACTGGTGGGAATATACCCATAATTAAGATAACAATATAATTCCACAAGGATTTAACGAAACATTATCAAGAATTTCCTAACATTCAAAAGTCTGCAGGGCTAGAATTCACTTTTGTGGGAATAACATCAATTTAATCAAGTGCTGATTGAAATCATGTCTAAAATACTCATGGATATCATTCTATGTGAATTCAAAGAAAATTAACTTTCATTCCCTTCACATTCGAAACTCAGGGCTAGGATTTATATAAAACTTGAGAAGAGTTTTGGGGGACACAAGGGAAGAACTATTCTCTTATTGAATTCCCACATACCTGAGTAGAATTTCCTTGGAGAAGGAAGCTTGAATCTGCTGCAATGGATGTGAAGCCCTAGTCTTTCCTGAGGGGAATGAGGGGAAAAACCATTCAATCCCTCTAATATCTCTAAAATTATGTCTTAAACAACGTAGTTTCAAGTTTAGGAAGGTAGGAAATTACTGAAAGACCCTAGGAAATTCGCAGGGAAAAACTGGGTATTCATCCCAATGAATGACCTAATCGGTCGTTGTGAATGACCACGACTCGTGGTCAAACTCAGGGGCTACATTGCCTGGAAGTCACTCAAGTCACCACGAGGGACCTAACGACTCGTCCCTTGTGGTCACGACTCGTGGCACGACCCGTGAGGTATACTAGTCATCTGGCACCTGGGTTCGTCACGGGCAACCCAACATCTCGTTAGTGGTGACCACAACTCGTGGTCACCACTCGTTAGGTAAACTGCCTCCAAGCTGATCATTTCCTCACTTAGTTGACCACGACTCTCCCCACGAGTCGTGAGGGCTGACCACGACTCGTGGGGTCTCCCGTCAAGTACACTGCCTCCCTCTTGTTTTTCCTTTCTTACTCACCACTCCACAACTAACCTAACGACTCGTGGGGCCTGACCATGAGTCGTTGTCACGCCCGTGGGGATCCCTTTTCCTCTAATTCCAAAATCCTCCCTAGCCTCCCCAAGAGTCACATCACGAATCGTGGGTTGCACCAACGGGTCACCCCACGACTCGTCCTGTGCCTGGTGCAGATTTTCTAGTTATTTTGAAATTTTCCATTTTTAAATCTTGGGTCTAATCTTTGAGTTTTTGGGGCATTACAGAGACCATAGCGCTAAATACTACTCACAAAACATATGTAGTACGCATATCATATTCAGGAGACATAGGTTTATATGGCTAGTTTAAATCATGAAATTTGTAATATGTTAACATATGTGAGCTACCCATGAAATTAGTGTCGAAGATTGGCCATGATATATATACTTGAATTTCATGAAAATCATGCATATTTGAGTAAAACTTCACAACTCAAAATCTTAAATCATAAGCTTAAGATTTGCAAAAATTCATGCATAATTTGATAATTTATCATAACCTGAAATCATTGGCTCATAAACTTGGAAATCATAAGATCATGCATAATTGGATAAAATCATCATAAACTTGAAATCATGAATTCATAAGGAATTTGAGGGTCAAATCTTCTATAATAACCATAATTCATAAATTGAAATATGAGGGTATTGAATCCATAGAAAGATCATAGAAGATTTCGTTAAATTGGGTCTAACCCTAGAATTTTCATAAAACTTAATTAGAGACTTGAATTCATGAGTTAGAGAAGAAATTGGGTATAAGGGTGGAAGAAATCCCCCATTCATGGACCTACATACTTGATCTTGAAGAACCTTCAACCTGATCGGAGACCCCAAGGGAATTGAGATAAAAGAGATAATGAAACCCTAGCTTCTCTTGATGGGATTTGATCTTCACTTAGGGGTGTTAGGAGTAGAATGAGGGTTTAGGATGATTAAAACCCTTGAAAACACCCTTTATGAGGCTTAAAATGACTTAGTTTAGGAGTTAAGAACTTTGAAATTATGAAAAACCCTTAATGACCCGACAGAGAAATACTCTCTACCAGACCCAACGAGTGACTAGATGACCCGTCGGGAGACTTGACGGACCGTCCCTTGACCCGTTGCCACTGGCAGTTTCTTCTCATTTTTTCTTATCTTCTCTTGAGGCCTCACTTGATGATTCATTGTGTCAGTTAACGGGTCATTTAACCAGTCGTCAAGACTCTCTGGAACCCAACTTTCACAACTTTCATACACCTAACGGGTCACTCAATGACCCGTCAAGTGACTTAACGGGTCACTTGATGATTTGTCTTGTGACCTGGTGCAGATTTTCCTATTTTCTCTGATTCATCCCTCGAATCTGATTTTAGGAACTTTTGGGGTGTTACATAGGGTTTCCTAATCCCTTGGAGAAGGATCTCAAGGCTAGAGACATGGATGGGCAATGAGAAATGGATCATTAATACTTTTATGAAGAAGAATAAGAGGGCCTCATTCACTTGGGGTGTAACTCGCACGAGGATCAAGAACATATACACCTAGTGAGGCCTCGAAGTAGATAAACCTAGTGTCCCAAAGGATCCGGCCGTCCGGGAATATGCGCGATGTAACCTACCACTAAGCCTTGGTGGTGGTTTACATCATGAATCGGGTGCCGGTCAACGTGGGGTCACAGATTGTGAAGTAATGGAGATATTTTGCAGCCAAGAGTGGGTCGAGCAAGTCGTTCCCCTCCCTTATTACCATGTTATAGCCTAGAGATGATATGATTGCATGTGATGTGCCCTTCGACCCTTTGAAGGTGAAGGGTTCATCTAGGAGGGGAAGGAAGAAGAGGAGGGTCGACTCTGATGATGAGGATAGTGAGGGTCAGGGTGGTAGTACGGCTGGCCCTTTTTAGCGGATGGAGGCAGAGATGGATGCCATGAGAAAGTTGTTGGGTAGGTTGCCTAGACCGTGCCAAGGTGGCACATTGTCTAGTGTGGCTGTCGCTGACCCTGAGGTATTTCATCCCAAGATCAGGCCCATATCGAGCTCCGAGAGGATCTGGAGGCGGAGAAGAAGAAACGATTGTCGCGGGAAAAGGTATCTATCTGGATGTGGAAGGGGGTGAAAAAGATTCTCAAGACCCGCTCTCCCCGCTCTAACATGCACAAGGTGTCCAAGGAGGACACCCAGTAGTTCACCTTCCTCAACAGGTTCGAGGATGAGGAGTCCAGTGAGCCTAGTGATGGATGTGAAGAGGCTACTAGCTACGCGGTGCCACCATGTATCCCCCTTCCTGATATGTTGGGAATTTGCAACATATCTTTTATTCATTTCATAGAATTTTGTATGTATTTAGGATTTGAATTAAGTGAAAACTAACCTCATTATGCCATTTTTCAAGAACCCAAGCAAAATAAAGAAGAGAGGTATTAAAGCCAGAATTCCATCCAAAGGACGAGACGGAGGACTGACCATCTGTCTAATAGACGGTCCCCATGTTCAACCATCCAGGTTAAGCCAAAGATTCCAGAAACTATGTTGAAGAGATCCGTAAATGACAAGTTCATAGACGGACGGTCTTTCCAAAAGACAGCCCGCCAATTGAACAATGGACTCAGGATGAGGCAGAATGAAATTGTAAAGGATGAGGCCAAGGACGGACTATTTTTCTAGAAGACAGTCTGTCGATCAAGGAATGGAAAGCTGATTGACATAAACCAATTGTAAATGATGGAACAATGGATGGTCCGTCTTTGCACACCTGGCACCTCCGAGTCTAAATTATTTTGAGATTTTTAGAAATAGTATAAAAAGTGTTTTCACAATTTTTTAGAGCTTTCAACTATTATTTTCAGTAGAGAGTATAGATGGATAGATAGCTTTACTTTTCATAGTAGATCTTAGATTTAGCTTATAATTTTGAAGATCCAAATTCATCAATTGAAGATTTTTTATACATGTTGCAATTTCATTGGTGAGAATGTCTAATTACTTTATTTCTCTTCTTCTTTTTGCTATGGGTAACTAAAGCCATATCTAGGATTGTGAACCCAATGGGTTGTGAACCCTAATTATCCCAATTTGATAAAATTGAGTATGGGTTATGAACATTTAATTGATTATTGCTTTGTAGTGTATGATTGGTGATGAAAATCACTCAATCCTGCCCAATTAACTTTATGAGGTTTAAAAGAGTAAATTTAGGTTGGTTTAGCATCAATCAATAATAACCCAAGGCATAACCCTTGTTTAGTGTATTCTCCTAAACATAGACTGAATTCCAATTAGCAATAAGCAATTGGGTAGAAAGGAGTTCTCTTCAACTTGATAAAATTGAAGTAGATTGACACCTATGGTGCTATTGAAAGATACCCATGGGTTTCCTAAGTCTTCGCTTGCATGTTCAACCATAGCTCATTCTCAATCTATCCATATTAGGTGATTTAGGGGGATCAACCCATAATTGGGGTCGCTTCCTTAGAATTTTCTGGAGTTGATTACAACCCTAGCAATTTGCATTTAATAATTGCAATTAAATTCTCTCAATCTTAATTCGAATATTTTCTAATCTTGAAATACTATATTGATTAGTGCTAGATAGAGTGGGCTTAGCGTAGTCTCTGTGGGATTTGACCCCAACTCCACGTTGGGTTCTACATTTGTTTCGACCATTTACACTATAAAATTTTGGAGTGAATTTGAACGGGATCACTCCCCATTTCCCTTAGCTTGGTTATTTTATTGCCCTAGTAGGGTTTTCTGTTGAACATTTTTACTTTCTTGCATGTCTGGATGATTTCTTTTGTTTATCGAATTATTTAATTTCTCTTCTGTTGTACGAGTGCCCTGTGGTGGCATTCGAAGGATAATGGCCTTGTTTTGGCCAACTTTATTTACCTATCTTGTTTTATCATATATTTACAAGTTTTCATATAGTTTGTGAATAAGATCTAAATTCCTAAGAACAGGGGATGGATTCTGCTTAAGGCTTGTTCCACTACAGCAGACGCCTTTCCGCTGCAGCGGTCGCGCCATGGAAAACCCTACTTCGCTATTGCGAGTTCGCTATAGGGGTTTCCTCCTCACTGTAGTAAACCTCGCTAGGCAGGATAACATGCATTGGGACGCTTGCTTTCATAACAAATCTGCCCCTAGGTAACTAATATTATGCCCATAAAATTTCATCCCATACCTCAATATTTTTCTGTCACAGCCCGAGCTGAGACCCATACTGAGACACGTAACCTAGAACCACGATTGGCTCCAAGTCGATCCATGGCATGAAGATGATAACTAAAGAACACACATCAAGCAAAAGTTGATAACTGAAATCATGAATAAGCGGAAGTTTGAATACATATCAACCATACAGAGTCAACACTGACAAAGCTGGAAATCTACATATTATCTGATAAGCCTCTAGCATGTCTAAAGAGCTGACGGGACAACACCCCCACTAGCTCGCTAAAGTCTGAAACTAAAAAAAATTGAATCAACAATAAATGAATCTCCTTGAAGGATAAGGACTCACCAACAAGAGAGACTAAACTAAGCTGTGGGGACTGGCTAATGGCGGAACTAAGTCAGATCATCTAAACCTGTATCATAACACGATACAGCATAGAGTATGCGTTCAGTACTTGAAATGTACTGAGTAAGTAACGTAAGTAAAATATTTTGAGTAAGTCTGAACTGAAATCGTGCATATAAAACATAAATCATAAGATCATGAGAGTAAGGACTGCATGCTGATATCTGAAACATGTATAGTCATAAACTGAATTTCATATTTGAATCGAATGACCCAAAGCTGAAAATAGAATCATATGGCTTTCCATAACTGAAATTATAAGTGAAAGCTTATAAACTTGATCATTGGGTCAAACCTGCTGAAAACATAATATCAGAAGTCATAACATGCATAATAGAAATCATAAGGAACAATAGGAGACTCATCATAACCGACAACCGTCATGTATGAGCGTATGATGATCCCACGTCTTGCCCACATGGAGTAGGGCAATCCTAATCCTTTTCAGGGCAAAGGATAAGTAAAGTTTGATATCACGGTGTTCCCTTGGGCAAAGGAAATACTCTCTAGAGAGGCTCCAAAATATACCTACATTGGACCATAGTTTATAAGACCGGGGAACCTTGGAACCCTTAGCCTACTCGGTGCTAGACACTACTCTGAAAACATATATAATGCTCATATAATCATATTCTAGAACATAACTTGAATCTGAACATTTAAAGTGTCTTGACTCCAAAATATATATCTATTATTTGATCTTTTTAGTCTTGGCTAAATCATGAAACATATTTGTCTTGTGTGAGCTTGCCCAAATCTCAAAATCATGCGTACTTGAAATAGACTTAATAAACATCATCCTAGAAAGATATGGACCCACCAAAAGCTGCTGCTGGTATCGGCTGACGAAATCTACTAACAATGCTGGGGCTGAGCACCTGCGCCTGTATCATGATACAATACAGTATAGAAGGTATGTGTCAGTAATTGAAATGTACTGAGTAAGCAAGAGATATAATAGACATGAAAGAGCAAGTAATTAAACTGAGATGACATGAAATGACCCACTRAAAACTGAAAACTGAACAACTGAGATATAACTGATATGGTCAATAATAACCCTCGTCGATGGTCATT
Source organism: Datura stramonium (assembly GCA_018107945.1). Classification (NCBI taxonomy): domain Eukaryota; kingdom Viridiplantae; phylum Streptophyta; class Magnoliopsida; order Solanales; family Solanaceae; genus Datura; species Datura stramonium. The sequence goes on from JACEIK010000705.1 coordinate 287,880, forward strand.
GACATGTTCTGAATCTGAAATACTAGCTGAGCTAAACTGAATTGAACTGAACTGAGCTAAATTGAAATTGTACTAACTAGTGGGAGAGTCTAAACATTCATACATGATAGATATCTCATCATACTTGAAATCATAAATCATAAATTTGACTTTTTCATGAACTTGCATAATTGGGCATAATCCTTTAAAATTTGAAATCATGAATTTATAATCAAAATATGCTTAAAATCTTTCCATGAATCTTCAAATATAGTCTAAAACATAAAGGGGATTGACCCATAAACAATTGATAGATAATTCTTGTCATGCCCCACCTTGGGAGGCATGACTGGCATCTGGTGCCACACTAGCAACTAACTGACCTGTCTAGGCTTATGCGAGCCTGGAGCCAGCCTACGACTCAATTCAAGAAAACAACGAGTTATATCTCGATTGTAAATACAACCTCCGGTCAACAAGGCCGTATAGCCACATGTAAATGAAAACAGCTAACCAACAACAAGCAACAGAAGGGATCCTATGCGGGCCGACAAGGCCACCATGCTGTCTAGTTATAATGAAAATGAAGACAAACTACTATCCTAGGCCCCACCCGGCCAACATACAAAACATAACTGATTAAGGCCCCACACAGCCAATATACAACTAACTAACTGACGATTGTAGTCTGCAAGCCTCTAAGAGTACAAATAGTGGTCGAGATAGGGCCCCAGCCTACCCCAAAATGCTATACAACTGAAATACAAAAATCTCTACCACCTGGCAACTCCGAATGAAAGGAGCTGGCCCAACTGCGACTCTGAACAGCTGCTACTAAAGATCCTAAACCCTATCTATCTAAACCTACAGGCAAGTAATGCAGCGCCCAGGGGAGGGCGTCAGTACAATATGTACCAAATATGTAAGGCAATAGATAAGTTGATAAAGACTGGAAGTGAATAGAAAGAAGGGTAGAAAGATTAACCTGTAGCCCCGCTGAATCGTAATCTGCATCTAACCAACACTACATGTACGTAAGCTAATACTGTACAATTACACATTTACAAACTATAACTAGCAGACGAGGATGTAAGCAAGAACCTCACCTGGCCCCCATAAGCCGGAAGGTAGAATCAGCACAGCATAACCCACCCGGAGCCCCTATAAGCCCTGGTGAGTGCACTTCAATCTATATACCCCTAACCAGGTTTCTATTACTGTACTAGTGCTAGAGCCAACCTACCAATCACCTGGGTCTACAACTAAGCCCGCTTTGCCCCTGAACTGCAGTTGTGTCTGAGTCCGGCGGACCCCTGATATCTACACCCTGGGCACTAGGCTCGAAGGGGGGTGTAGAGCCAACCACGGCATATGAGGACCTGGGACCCCATCTTCGTCTCTCGCGGATGGCATACCGCTCCGCAGAGTGATGTCATATCGCCCCTGGCGAGTGTCGACATAGCTAGTAACCCTGGGTGGGTCATGGATGGCTCCTAAGTGAGGGCAACCCCAACCAAGGTGTTGTACTAACATATCAATCTATCCACTCAAAGGCCTAACTGGCCTTCTGGGCCTAACGTCACCACTGTTCGCCCCCTAGGATAGTCTGTAAAGCTGCTAACAAGCATGATGTGCACCTATATCTGATCAGAGGATCCTGATAGTGATCATGATCTTTAATAGTCTGGACTGAATATGGCGAGATCTGGAGTGGTCTAACATAACTCTGAATGTCCTTCCCGGACAACTCTAACTCATAAACAACTGTGGGGTCACGAATGACTAACTACTTAGCTCCTCTACTTAGGATAACTGTAGGGCTGGTACTGGCTGAACATGCTTTCGAGCGATCGTCCCTTAATCCTCCATAGGAAGTTTACTGACATCCTTATCCTATGGGCAGTACTATACTAACATGGTACTACTAGTGCCTTAGACCTCATTTTGGTCTAGTCGGACCTTATATTACTTTTCTGGGCGATTCTTAACCTTATAGGCAAGTTTATATAGGCTTAGTCACTCCTGGCAATCTGTACCTAAGTACCTTATAAGAACTGGCTGGGGCGCTGGCCCAGCCTCTAACTGTTGATAAGGTCCCCATCCTTAGGGTACCCACGGGTCTATTTGATCTGGATGACTGGGCTGGCTTCCTGGGCGACCTATGTGATAACTGTTAAGTCAACTAGGATTTACAATCATTGGTAATAGCTAATAGGGTGGTAGGCTGTCACTCAATACACTAGACAACACTAGGCTGTTGACTCTAAGTATGGCCTTCCTAACTGAATTTCTGGCCCTGGGGCATAAAGGGTATGCCAATGGCCTCTGGCGTGCTTTTCTGGCCACACAAGCACCAAGCTAGTCGTTATATCGCCCAGCCATGCCTATACTATTCAACTCACTACTCGATAACTATTCACGAGCTTCTAAGATCTGGGCCTGGCAATTAAACATACAATTCTACTAACACAATGAACTGGAGAATGGAAGAGTTTCTATGACGCTTCTAACGCGTGTCACACTTAACATGTTCCTGTTCAACAAGGGATACTGCTATATAATCCATAT
>JACEIK010000705.1:298839-309056 GCA_018107945.1 Datura stramonium
TCTTTCCCCGGGCCTTTTTCTAGCATGTATGGCTTTCAAATACTCTTAACCAACACACGAATAGGCCATCTATGTGCCGGGAATTTACGGGGTGTAACATCTACAACATATGAAATCGTCATTTCTGTTCTAGAACATATGTCGTGACACTATACGACAAGTATACTTGCCGAGGGTTACGCCGTACATACCTCGATTGTTGTTTCCTAAATAATCGATAAGTTCCAACTTGTATTCGCCAGCTCTCTTCAGCTGTAACTATTATACTAGGAGAAAAGACAAATTTTAATACAAAATTTGGCGTAAAACAATAACTTTTGACATTAATATCAACCATAATTCATTTACGTAAAATACAGCTGAAAACTTATTATTTCCCGAGAGTTCAGAAGGGAGAAATGCTTACTTGAAGCCTGTGATCGTGTAGAAATCAGTTTGGAGCAATTCTGACTACTTTGGCTCGGCGGGGTTACAATTCGTCAGGTGAATTTTACTAAAATAACTCTGTAGTAATGCTCCCTGCGGGCTTAAACTTCGATACCCGAAGTTAATTTGAATTTAGACGCCGTTTGATNAAAAAATCTTAAGGTGCATACAATATTCCCCTGCGGGCTTAAACTTCGATACCCGAAGTTAATTTGAATTTAGACGCCGTTTGATAGCGTAACCGGATGAAAAACAATTGAAACCCACGTTTCCTTCACCCTTTGGCCGTGAAAACATTTGATAATGATTTAAATGAGAGAGGGAGGGGTTTATATACTACTTGGGCGGTGGCAGGGGGTGTGCCTCGCGCCTCCCATTGAGGCTGCCACCCGGCGCGCCGCGCCTCTCATTGAGGCAGTAGGCCTGGTGCCCCTCGCATATCAAAGCGCCAACAAGCCTAACGCCCCGTGCTGGCCAGTGCACTGTTGGTTGGCGCATCCGACCCCGCTTCCGAGGCTTTTTTCATACGCGTCAAACTCTTTTTACTCATCACCAATCCACGTATACGCTTACTAATCATCAACATTTACGGGGTGTAACAATTTTGTACGATTGGATTAAAACCCTTTTTAGATCATAACTTAGATTGAGACTTGATTCATGAAATTGAGGAGAATTTGAGCGTGAGAGTGAAAAGAGCCCTCATTCATAGCCTTACATAACTAGGGGAGTTGAATTTACGCTTGACTTTGAAAGCTCAAAAGGTTTGGGGAAAATTTGATAGAACTTATATAATGATCTTCCAAGGGAATCAAAACTTTGCATGCATGGGAACGCCTAATGACTTGACATAGGCTAAACCCTCTTAAAACACTCCTTCCAGGGCTTAAAACGACGTAGATCAGAACTTTAAGAGCTTAGAATTTTATGAAAATACCCTTACTAATTTCTCAAAAAATAACTCACTGTCAAAAGTAACGACTCACTCCATGAGTCATACCTCAATACCACGACTCGTGGTTACTACCCGTTTTCAACACTATTTCGTCCTGACTTCCGAAATTTCCCACGGGTCAGACCACGACTCGTACCATGGAACGACGAGTTGTTGGATTCATCTGTGGTCATGCTTCCAAATTTCTCAGCCCCTTCCCATGAGTGCAGGCCATGACTCGTTGTTTCCCGCAATGAGTCGTACCATGACTTATTCCTTCCAAAACTGATACATCAGAAACCTGCTATGACCACTGACCATGAGTTGTACCACCAATCTACGACTCATAGTTTGCTCTCGTGGCTCACCAGTCCAGCTCTTCCTTCCTTTTAACGAGTCGTACAACGACCCATAGTTTCCCATAACAGGTCATACAATGACTCATACCATCTAACTAAGGCAGCTCAGTCCTCAAACAATGGTTCATCCTATGACCCATTAGTCCTTCCCACGACTCCTACCATCAGTCGTCCTAAGACCTTTTATTCCAACTTTTTCTGCTGATCACATTTCTAATCCGAGCCTAGTCTTAGGAACTTTCAGGGTATTACAATATATCCCTCTTGGGAACATTCATCCTATAATGTGAGGTAAACATACTGAAAGGTTGGGGAAAGGAACTGAAATCCCAAATCCCAAATATCTGAAGTTGAAACTGATGGAGTGACTAACTCCAGACTGATACACATGACTGAACTGAATTCATGAATCATACATACATGCTAAAACATGAGAGGAACTGAGAGACATGAACTTGACATTAAACTAAATAGAGTATTAGAGAGGAAACTGATACCTCATGCCTGAATGGAACTGGAAGGAAATAAATGTGGGTATTTAGCCATCATATCTGCTTCAGCTTCCCACATAGCTCTCTCAACAAGTTGATTCCTCCACAAGACTTTCACTGAAGCTACTTCTTTGTTCCTCAACTTCAAAACCTAACGATCAAGGATCTCGATGGGTATTCCCTCATAGGTAAGGCTATCCTTCACACCTATTCTCTACACCAGAACAACCAAAGTCGGGTCATCAATGCACTTCTTCAATAACGATACATGGAAAACTGGACGCACCGAGGCTAACTCCGCTAGTAGCTCCAACTCATAGGCCACCTTGCCAACATGTCCCACAATCCTATAAGGGCTCGGGGACTAAGATTCCCTTTCTTTCTGAACTTCATCACTCCCTTGATGGGAGACGCCTTCAAGAAAACACAATCATCGACTTCAAACTCGAGTTCTCTCTGCCTAACATCCACATCTAACTTTTGATAACTCTAAGCTATTTTTAACCTTTCCCATATAAGATGAACTTTCTCCATATCCTATTGAGCTGAATTTGGCCCTATCAATGTAGTATCACCTACCTCAAACCAACAAATTGGAGATCTACACCTCCACCACTAAAGAACCTCAAACGGAGCCATCTAAATGCTAGAATGGTAATTGTTGTTGTAAGAGAACTTGATGAGAGGTAAATGATCATCCCAACTGCCCTTAAATTCAATAACATATGCTCTCAACATATCCTCAAGAGTCTGAATGGTCTGCTCAGCCTGACCATTGGTCTACGGGTGAAAAGTTGTGCTAAGCTTGACCTAAGTACCAAGTCCTTTCGGAAACGATCTCCAAAACTGCAAGGTAAACTGGGTACCTTTATCTGAAATGATGGAAAAGGGAATCCCATGCAATCAAACCAGATCTTGAATGTACAATCTAGCATAGTCCATAGCTAAATCGGTAGTTTTGAATGGTAAGAAATGGGTTGCTTTGGTCAATCTATATACCACCACCCAAATAGAGCCATACTATCGGAGAGTGCGAGGCAACTATGTGATGAAGTCCATATTGGTCTCTTTCCACTTTCAAGTGGGGATACTGATGTCTTGTGGCACACCTCCAGGTCTTTGGTGCTCGACTTTCACCTGTTGACAATTCAGACACTTAGCCACAAACTCTGCATTGTCCTTCTTCATGCCATTCCACCAGTAAACTTCCTTTAGGTCACGGTACATCTTGGTGGCACCTGGATTTATAGAATTTCGGGAACCATGAGCCTCATGCAACATCCGTTCTCTGGAATTGACACCTAAAACACATAAATGACCCTGATATCGAAGCACACCATCTCCCCCTTGCGAGAAGACCTCCATCTTCTGATTTTGAACTACTTCTTTTAACTTCACCAAAATAGGATCCTCGTCTTTCCTAGCCTTGACCTCAGTCACCAAAAAAGATCCTGAACCATTCTGAACAACGACACTACCATCTGTTGAATCCACAAGGCGAACCCCTAATTGTACAAGCCGATGAAAATCCTTCGCCAACTCTTTCCTTCCATCTTCCACATAAGAAACACTCTCTATGGACAGTCTACTATGGGCATCCGCCACTATATTTGCCTTGTCCGGATAATAAAGAACACTCATGTCATAGTCCTTGAGAAGCTCTAACCATCTCCTTTGTTGCAAATTCAAGTCCTTCGGGGTGAACACATATTGTAGGCTCTTGTGGTCCATAAACATATCCACATGTACTCCATACAAGTAGTGTCTCCAAATCATCAATGCAAACACCACCGCTGCCAATTTTAGGTCATGTGTCAGGTAATTCTTCTCATGAATCTTAAGTTGTCTAGAGGCATACACAATGACCTTATCTTGCTGCATCAACACACATCCAAGACCAACCCAACAGGCATCATAATACACAACAAATTCATCTGTTTCCTCGAGTAGGGTCAATAATGGGGCTGACGTGAGTCGAGTCTTTAACTCTTGAAAACTCTTCTCACAGGCCTTCGACCACTGAAATTTGACTTTCTTCTAAGTCAACTTAGTCATCGATGTTTCAATGGATGAAAATCCCTCTACAAACCTCCTGTTATAGCTAGCTAAGCCTAAGAAGCTCCTGATATTCGAAGGATTAACCCATCCAGACCAATTCTTCACTGCTTCTATCTTCTAAAAGTCAACCTGCACATCCTCACTTGACACCACATGACCCAAAAATGCTATTGAGTTCAACCAAAACTCATACTTGCTGAATTTAGCAAATAGTTGACGATCCTTGAGAATCTGTAGCACCACCCTCAATGAGCGGCATGCTCTTTCTCACTCTGAGAGTATATGATAATATCATCGACGAAGTCAATCACGAACATATCCAAATATGGTTTGAACACCCTATTCATCAAATCCATAAAAGCTGCAGGAGCATTTGTTAGTCCAAAAGACATAAATACAAACTCATAGTGACCGTACCGAGTTCAAAAAGTTATCTTCGAAATGTCATTCTTTCTAACTCCGAGATGATGTTATCCAGATCTGAGATCTATCTTTGAGAAGCACGTAGCACCTTGAAGTTGGTCAAGTAGGTCATCAATCCTGGGGAGGGGATACTTGTTCTTGATTGTAACCTTTTTCAACTACCAATAGTCAATGCACATACGAACAGACCCATCCTTCTTTTGAAAAAAGAGAACTGGTGCAACCCACAGGGATTTGCTAGGTCTGATAAAGCCCTTATCCAAGAGATTCTTCAATTATTCCTTCAACTCCTTTAGCTCAACTGGAGCCATTCTGTAAGGAGGAATAGATATAGGCTACGTATCGAGAAGAAGGTCAATACCAAAGTCAATCTCCCTCTCTGGAGGGATTCCTGGTAGATCTTCTGGGAAAACCTCTGAATACTCACATACCACGGGAATCGACTAAAGAGTCAAGGTCTCAGATGTAGCATCCTTAACCCAAACTAGGTGGTACATGTAACCCTTGAAAATCATCTTTCTGGTCTTAAGGTAGGAGACGAAGTGACCTACAGGCACAGCTGAACTACCCTTCCATTCTAGGATTGGCTCACCCGGAAACCAAAACTCCACTGTATGGGTTCTATAATTCACTAAGGCATAACATGTATACAACCAATCCATACCAAAGATAGCATCAAAATCAGTTATGTTTAACTCTACTTAATCGACTGAGGTGACTTTCTAAAGGACTGTGACAGGGCAATTTCTGTTGACTGAGAAGGATTCATATAGGATTTTGGGATTGACTCTGAACTAATATCAACATAAGGCATCACAAGATATAAAGTAGCCCCTGGATCTAACAATGTATATACATCAAGATGAAATACTCATATCATATCAGTGACAACATCTAGAGAGACCTCCTGCTCCTGGCGAGATGAGAGGGCATAAAATCTATTTTAACGCTGACCACAACCTGCACTAATGGATGCACCCTGCTGAGTTAAGCGTGCTGGTGGAGTTGTTGAACTGGTCGTTGGGTCATGGCCTCCACTATGGCCCTATCTGGCTGAAGGGCAATCTTTGAGTAGATGTTCAAGTTTCCCACACCTGAAACACGCACCTAACCCCGCTAGGCACTCTTCGAGATGCTTCCTGCCACACTTGCTGCAAACTGGCACATTGGGCTCTCTTGACCGGCTCCCCTATCCTCTAGAGCCTGATGTCCTTCCCCTCTGTTTACGCCTAGATCTGGATGGCACACTAGCTGATGACGGTGTTGGGGATGGTGGTCTCTAGTGGGATTGATGACGATGTCCACCACTGGACCTCTGCTGGGAAAATGCAAAGTTTCCTATCCTGGTCCTCTTGGCCTCCCTCTCCCTTTCCTTCCTCTGATCCGCCTCTATCTGTTGGGCGTATATAACCAATAAAGAGAAGTCTAGGTCGTTGTTCAGCATTGCAGTCCTACACTCTTTGACTAGAAAATTTGATACTCCATACACAATTCTGTTCATACGGGCTCTCTGATCCGCAACCATCTCCGGCGCATACTTGGACAACCAGGTGAACTCCAAGGCGTACTTTTGCATAGTCATATTGTTCTGCCTCAAGTTGATGAACTCTACCACTTTTGCTTCCCTCAACTCCCTAGGGAAGAATTTGTCTAAGAAGGCAGTCATGAACTCATCCCAGCTCACGGGAACTACACCCACTACTCTATCATCCCTCTACTGACGATACCAAATATAAGCAACCCCGTTCGACTGGTAGGAGGCTAAGTTTGTAGCCTCTTCTCCCGTCACCCCCATAATCTGGGTGATCTTTTGTATCTCCTCAAGAAACTCATGTGGTTCCTCATCCACTCTTGACCCAAGGAACTCAGGTGGATTCATCTTGAGAAAGTCCCGAACTCGAGCCGCCACTGCGTTCCCATTATGAGGAACATGGGCCACTAACCTGGTAGTTAACCTGAGAGGCCAAAGCCTATGCTAACATCTGAAAAGTCACTTTAAACTCGGGAAAAGAGATTTGCTTAGGCAAAGGACCTGCTGGTGCTGGCAGGGCTTGCTGGTGCCTATATCCATTTCCATCTTCATGGTCATTCCCATTTCCTCTTCTTCTACCATTTACTCAGTGTGGAGGAAAGATTCTATAAATGCGTATAGAATGAGTTAGAAGGACAAAGAGATACTTTGTCGTATGACATAGATCATGAAAGAAGGGAAATTTCCTAAAACGTCCTGTATCCTCTCCCCTATAAGTGTGGCGCTCTTCACACCCATGGAAAAGACTCTACTCAACGCGGATTTCAGACAATGTAGGAAACTCTAAACCTTTGCTCTGATACCAAGTTTGTGACGACCCGAGCTGAGACCCGGACCGAGACACGGAACCTAGAACCACGAATGACTCCAAGTTGACCCATGGCATGAACATGATAACTAAAGCACATACATCAAGCGAAAGCTGATAACTAAAATCATGAATAAGCGGAAGTATGAATACATATCAACCATGCAGAGTCAACACTTACAAAGCTGAAATTCTACATATTGTCTGATAAGCCTCTAGCATGTCTAAAGAGCTGATAGGAAAACACCCCCAATAAGATCTCTAAAGTCTAAAACTAAAAATAACGTGACTCAACACTAATTGAATGTCCTCGAAGCATGAGGACTCACCAATAAGAGTGACTGAAGTAAGCTACGGGGACTAGCTAACGGTGGAACTGAGTCGGATTATCTGAACATATGTTATGAAATGATATAGCATATAGTATATGTTCAGTACTTGAAATGTACTAAGTATATAAGGTAACTAAAACATGTTGAGTAAGTCTGAACTGAAATCATGCATATAAACATAAATCATAAGATCATGAGAGTAATGTCACGACCCACCTTGGGAGGCATGACTGGCACCCCTGGTGCCCTACTAGGATTTGAACTGGCCTGACTGAGCTTATACACCTATGGTGCATGCCTAATCATCAAATCAAGAAAACAACGAGCTATATCTCGGCTGTAAACACAGCCCCCGGTCTACAAGGCCTTATAGCCACTTGTAAAAGAAAACAACTAACCAGAAACAAGTAATAATAGGGAATCCTATGCGGGCTGACAAGACCACCATGATATCTAGTTATGATTGTAAAGTAAATCTAGCAATAAACTAAGTTATGGCCGACAAGGCCGCTAACTAACAGCTAAACAAGGCCCCACATGACCAACATATAAAATAAAGCATACACGAGCCCCACACGGCCAACAAAACTAACCACAGGGAATCTAGAACAATCTGCAAGCCTCTAGAGTGATATAATGGTTGAGACAGGGCTTCAACTTACCCATAAACTATACAAACAAAAGGAGTAGACCTTCTAGCTATTAGCTCCGGAGGAATGGAGCTGACTGCCCTGCTAACTCTGGATGAAAGCTAAGAAGATCCTGGTCCACGTCTATCGACACCTGCAGGCAAGTAATGCAGCGCCCCAGAAGGGCGTCAGTACAATATGTATCGAATATATAAGGTAGTAACTGTAAATAACTGAATGAACGGAAAGTAACTGAAGAAAGGAATAGATACACTACTTGAATAGCTGAACTTTCTGCTGTCTAATCTATCAATAACTAGTGCAAACAAGAACCTTACCTGGCCCCCATAAGTCGGAAGGTACAACCAGCACAGAATAACCCACTCGGGCCCCCCATAAGCCCTAGAGAGTACACTTCAATCTATATACCCTTACAAGGTCACACTGAGTCAACTAATAACTATATCCGTCCTACCAGTCCCCTAGTTCTGCAACTGAGCCTGCTCGGCCCCTGAACTGTAGCTGTGCTTGAGTCCCGTAGACTCCTGATATCTGCACCCGGGGCACCAGGCTCAATGGGGGTGTGGTGTCAATACGGCATATAATAGTCCAACCATGGAATAGAATATATGAGGACCTGGGACCCCATCTTCGTCCCTTGCAGACGGCATACCGCTCCTTGGAGCGATATCATCTCGCCCCTGGCGGGCGTCGACACAGGTAGTAACCCTAGAGTTGGTTAAGGAAGGCTATATAGGGTAAAGTCAATCCCAAACTAAACATAGAATACTAGTCTCAGCTAATAATAACAGCTAATCACAAAAGATATACTTCTGGCTCACTTACTAGGATTCAAATTGAGTTATAATGCTAATGAAACTAACTTGCCGAACGAAAATAAAGCATGATATCTAGTTATGACTGTAAAGTAAATCCAGCACTAAACTGAGCTATGGCCAACAAGGTTGCTAACTAACAGCTAAATAAGGCCCCACACGGCCAACACATAAAATAAAGCATAGACGGTCCCCACACAGCCAACAAAACTAACCACAGGAAATCTGGAACAATCTGCAAGCCTCTAGGAGTGATATAATGGTTGAGACAGGGCCTCGACCTACCCATAAATTGTATAAACAAAAGGAGTATACCTTTTAGCTATTAGCTCTGGAGGAATGGAGCTGACTGCACTGCTAACTCTTGCTGAAAGCTAAGAAGATCCTGGTCCACATCTATCGGCACCTACAGGCAAGTAATGCAGCACCCCAGAAGGACGTCAATACAATATGTACCGAATATGTAAGGCAATAACAAATAACTAAATGAACTGAAAGAAAGCTCAAAGTAACTGAAGAAAGGAATAAGGACCCTACCTGAATAGTTGAACTTCCTGCTGTCTAATCTATCAGTAACTAATGCAAACAAGAACCTTACCTGGCCCCCATAAGCAGGAAGGTACAACTAGCACAGAATAACCCACCTAAGGCCCCCATAAGCCCTACCAACAGACGGACCCTATCACGTCAAAACACGGGCGTGTCAAGGAGCCCAACGCGCCAGGGAAGGGTCCATGACAGGTTGCCCCTTTGGGCAGCTGGTCCGGCCTTCTCCCTTGTAAGCTCGATTCCGCGCTTGTTCGACCTTTCCCTGGGCCCTTCCTCACACGCGTCATACTCTAAAACTCTTGACTAACATACGAATATGCCGACTTAAACAATAAAAACTTACAGGTTGTAACAAGTAAAGATTGTATGTTGATATCTAAAACATGTATAGTCATAAACTGAATCTCATATCTGAATCGAATGACCCTAAGCTGAAAATAGAATCATATGGCTTTCCATAACTAAAATCATAAGTAAAAGAGGTCAAACCTGCTGAAAACATAATATCATAAGTCATAAATATGCATAACTGAAATCATGAGGAACAAAGGGAGACTCGTCATAACGGAAAACCACCATGTATGAGCGCATGATGATCCCACGTCATGCCCACGTAGAGGAGGGCCATCCCAAGCCTTGCCAGGGAAAAGGATAAGTAAGGTGTGATATCATGGTGTACCCTTGGGCGGAGGAAATGCTCTCTTGAGAGGCCCCAAAATATACCTACGTTGGTGCATAGTTTATGAGATCGGAAAACCTTGAAACCCTTAGCCTACTTGGTGCTAGACACTACTCCCAAAACATGTATAATGCTCAATATAATCATATTCTAGAACATAAC
>JACEIK010000705.1:323079-351962 GCA_018107945.1 Datura stramonium
GTGGAGAGGCAGACAGTTTGTGGGATAAGACTGCTAGTTGCATTAGGAAAGCGACTAGAGAGGTGTTCGTGGTCTCTACAGGCTGTTTTGGTGGGCGTCGAGGGGATTGGTGGTAGATAGGTGAAGTCCAACAAAAGGTGAAAGCAAAGAAGGTGGTGTACGTGGAGTTGGTGGAGAGTAAGTATAAAGAGAAAAAGAGGACAAAAAGAAAAGATAAAAGACAGCGAAGGAGGCAAAGTTAGCAGTTATGGCGGCAAAAAGATAGCTTTTGAACGCTTGTATGTCGAGTTGGAGGGCAAGAGAGGGGATAAGAAGTTGTATAAGGTATCCAAGGCGAGAGATGTAAGGGCTTGGGACCTGGATCAAGTGAAGTATATCAAGGATGATGATGACAAGGTGTTGGTGGAAGATGCACTTATTAGGAGGTGGCAAGCATACTTCCATAAACTCTTAAACAAGGAAGGGGACAGAGGCATTATGAGGGGGGAGTTGGAGAACTCAGAGAGGCAATGAGATTGTGGGTATTATAGGCGTATAAGGGTTGTGGAAGTAAAGGGTGCTATTCTTAGGATGTGTAGGGATAGAGCGACTGGGTCAGATGAGATCCCAGTGGAATTTTGGAAGCGCGCAGGCAGGGTAGGTATGGAGTGGTTGTCCAAGTTGTTTAATGTCATTTTCAAGACAGTGAAGATGCCCGAGAAATGGACATGGAGTATAATGATTTTGGTGTACAAAAATAAGGGTGACATTCAAAATTATAACAACTATAAGGGTATCAAATCGCTAAGCATACTATGAAGGTTCGGGAGAGGAGAGTGAGGATGGGGTTGGAATTTATGAAAATAAGTTCGGATTCATGCCGGGGCGCTCGACGACAGAAGCCATTATATTGTAAGGAGACTGTGGAGTAGTATAGGGAGAGAAAGAAGGATCTACACATGGTGTTCATCGACCTAGAAAAGGCCTTTGACAAGGTCCCGAGGGAGGTTCTTTGGAGTTGTTTGGAGACTAGAGGTGTACTGGTGGCATATATTAGGGCGTTCAAGGACATTTATTATGGAGTCAAGACTTGGATAAGGACAGTGGGAGGAGACTTGAAGCATTTCCCAGTTTTGATGGGGTTGCACTAGGGATCAACACTTAACCCATTATTATTTGCCTTGGTGGTAGATACATTGACGCGAGGAATTAAAAGTGAGGTGCCATGGTGCATGTTATTTGCAGATGATATAGTTTTGGTTAACGAGACTTGCAGCGACATAAACACTAAGTTGGTGCTTTGGAGACAAACTTTGGAGGCTAAAGGGTTTAGGTTGAGCAGGACAAAGACAAAATATCTAGAGTGTAAATTTAGTGTCACGATGCATGAAACAAATGGGAGTGATGTTGGAAACACGATTCAGAAGAGAAAAAGTTTCAAGTACGTTGGGTCTATTATCCAAGGGAATGGAGAGATCGACGAGAATGTTGGTCATTGTATTGGTGTAGATTGGATAAAATGGAGGCTAGCATCCGGAGTCTTGTGTAATAAGAAGGTGCCAACAAAACTTGAAGGAAAGTTCTATAGAGTGGTAGTTAGACCGACTATATCGTATGAGGGGTAGTGCTAGACAGTGAAGAACTCCTATGTCCAGAAGATGAAGGTTGCAGAAATGTGGACGTTGCGGTGGATGTGTGGGCATACTAGGAGAGATAGGATTAGGAATGACGATATCAGGGACGAGGTGGGAGTGCCTACAGTTGAGGAGAAGATGCGTGAGGCGAGACTGAGGTGGTTCGGACATGTGATGAAAAGATGCACGAGCGCGCCAGTGAGTAGGGTTGACTCTGGATGATTTAAGGGGGGGGGGTAGAGGTAGACTGAAGAAGCCGTGAGGAGAGGTGATTAGACATGACATGATACAGTTGCAGCTTATCGAGGAATTGGCCTTAGATAGGAAGGTGTGGAGACACGGATTAGGATAGCAGGTTAGTAGGTAGCAATGTGTTGCCTTGTTTTTTAGTTCTCATTAGGAGACATAGTATTGCTTTTATAGTTGCTTGTCCTCTGAGTTCGATTACTATTTGTTGTTTCTCATATCTCGATTAGTGTATTGGTGTGTAGTTTTGTATTGTTACTAATGTTTTTATTTTTATTTTTAATTTATTATTATTATTATTATTATTTTTAATTATTTCTTTCATTTTTTTATTTATATTTTTTTTATTTGACCGAGGGTCTATTGGAAGCAGTATCTCTACTTCTGAAGTAGAGATAAGGTATGCATACATTCTACCCCAGACCCCACTTTGTGGGATTATAGTGGGTAATTGTTGTTGTTATTGGTTAAAGTTTAACTTCAACATCCTATGGTAGTTATGTAGGTGATGGGTTTCATATCATAAGGAGTTGAAAATTTGTGTAAATGATAGAGACTATAGAGCATATAAATTGCAAGATTGTGCAAAATTCTTATATGAATGGTACGTGCTTACCCACCTGTGAGTTCGCCTATATGAGTTTTGCCTACTTGATTTCAAGTTAAGATAAAGGAGGATTCCAATAAGGTTACAGTCAGGGTAAAATTAATTAAACTATTTGCTCTTTAGGAAGGATGATAAAGGTCTTTATAAAGACTGCAAGGTCATCTCGAGTAGAATCTTCTGACCCAACATAAGCTCTTGAGATGGATTTGGAGATATGGAGAAAAGGACGAAGAGGTTTTGGCGAACTGACGAAGAATCAAATGGGATAGCTTGACTATGGCCAGCTCCTAAGAGATGGGGGAGAAGTTGGATGGGTATGGAGGCTTGGGGGTGTAGCGGGAATGCGAACAATATGTGGAGTATGATTGTTAGTTGCATTAGGGATGTGTCTAGAGAGGTGCTGGGGTCTAGAGAGGTAGATTGGGCGGACATCGAAGGGACTGGTGGTGGATTGAAGAAGTCCAAGGAAGCTGGAGGCAAAAAAGGTGGCGTATGTGAAGCTGGTGGATTGTAAGAACGAGGAGGAAAAGCGGACATATGGGGGAAGATATAAAATGGTGAGGAAAGAGGCAAAGCTAGCGGTTACGGTGGCAAAAAGGGTAGTTTTTGAATGCTTGTATGTAGAATTAAAGGGCAAAGACCGGGATGAGAAGTTGTACAAGCTAGCCAAGGAGTTTTGGAGAGCGCTAATCGAAAAAAGCGACGAGGGCTTGCTTCACCCAAGCGAAGCGTGAAGCCAAGCGCACGTTTTTTTCAACTAAAGCGCAATTTAATATAAAAATTAAAATATGCATAGATAAATAATCAAGAACTCAATAGAACTAACATATTAAGCAAATCTTTCAATTCTTAAATTAAAAAGTAAATAATAGATACTAGAACTAGATAGTCAATAATCTCTCTTTTTTTAAAAGCTTGATGTCATTGAATATAAAACAAAATTTACTACAATCACAAAAAGAAAAAAACAGAACAGTGAAAATGGATAGAGAATTGCAGAACAGTCAACAGAGAGAAAAAATAGAGCAAAACAGAGAAGAACATTACAAAACAGACAAATATTGCAGAAGAAAGTTAAAAAAACAGAGCAGACCAAAGAGAGAAATTACAAAACAGAGAAAAAAATTTCAGAACAGAAAAAACAGAGCAGAATATAGATGTACGTTGAAGAACTGAAAATTTAGAAAAAAGAAGACAAAAAAGAGTAACCCAGCCCTAGCAGTGTAGTTGAGTAGCATGAGAAAATAGAGAAAAGAAAAAGAGGAGAAAAAAATAGAAAAAGAAGGAGAAAACAAGAAGAGGAAGAGAAGAGAAAATTTACCTAAGAAGTCGCAGTAGTCGAAGAGAAAAGGAAGAGAAGTCGCAAGGCTTGCAGCAGTCGGAACTCGAAGCAATATTTTAGGAAGAGAAGTCGCATAAGAGTGTTTTTACAAAATTTTAAAATTAAACCCTAGTGCAGCAGTCGACCTCCCTTAAGCACGCCTTTCTTGCTTCTCTCGTCTTTCTCGCTTCTCGCTTCTCGCTTCTGTGACTGAATCGCACGCTTTTTTTCCCATGCCTTGTTTCAGGGTAGAAAAGTGACAAAGGTGCGCTGCGCCTCGCTTCTTGCATAAAGTGCAGAAGCACATGCTTTTAATAACACTGAGCCAAGGCAAGATAGAAGAGGCTCGTGACCCGGATCAAGTGAAGTGCATTAAGGACGAGGACGAGAAAGTACTGGTGGAGGAGGTACTTATTAGATGGAGATGACAGTCGTACTTTTATAAACTCTTGAACTAAGAGGGAGATATAGACCTTGTGCTAGAGGATTTGGAACACTCAGAGAGGGCGTAACGATTTTGGCTATTGTAGGTATATAAAGGTTGAGGAGGTTAAAAGTGTTAATGGTAAGATACATAGGGGAAGAGTGACCAGGACAAGATAAGATTTCGGTGGAATTTTGAAAGAGCGCAAGCTGGGCAAGTATGGAGTGGCTGACTAGACTATTTAATGTCGTTTTTAAGACAATGAAAATACTTGAGGAGTGAAGATGGAGTAGAATGATTCCATAGGACAGGAATAGTGACATTCAAAGTTGCAACACACGAGATCCCTGTAGATTGGAAGAGCGCAAGCAGTTAGATATGGAGTGGCTGACTGGACTATTTAATGTCGTTTTTAAGACAACAAAAATGCCCGAGGAGTAGAGGTGGAGTATAATGATTTCGTTGTACAAGAACAAGAGTGATATTCAAAGTTGCAATTATTACAAGGGTATCAAACTCCTCAAAAAAAACAAGGGTATCAAACTGCTAAGACACACTATGTAAGTTTAGGAGAGGATGGTGGAGATGAGGGTGAGAGAGGGGCGTGTCTAATTTCGAGAATCAGTTCGGATTCATATCGGGAGCTGAACTACTGAAGTCATTCATCTTGTTAGGAAACTGGTGGAGCAGTATAGGGAGAGTAAGGACCTACACATGGTGGTCATCGGCCTAGAGAAAGCATACAACAAAGTACCAAGGGAGATTTTATGGAGATGCTTGGAGGTTATAGGAATACTAGTGGCATACAACAAGGGATCAAGGACATGTACGATGAGTCAAGACCCTGGTAAGGCTAGTGGGAGGAGACTCAGAACAGTTCCCAATTGTGATGGGGCTGCATTAGGGATCAACTCTTAGTCCATTTTTATTTGCTTTGGTGATAGATGAATTGACGCTTGAGATTTTAAGGTGAGGTGTTATGGTGTATGCTATTTGTAAATGGCATAGTCCTGATTGACGAGAACCATGAGGGAATTAACGCTAAGTTGGAGGTTTGGAGAAAGACTCTGGAGTCTAAAGGGTTCAAGCTAAGTAGTATCAAGATAAAATACTTAGAGTGCAAGTTCAGTGACATTACACCTGAGGCTGCATGGAGGCTTGATGCATATGCCATCCAAAAGAAAGGTAGTTCAAGTATCTTGGGTTTATTAGTTAAGGAAATGGGGAAACTGACAATGATGTCACACAATATATTGGTGCAGGGTGGATGTACCAGAGGCTCGCATTCGGAGTATTGTGTGATAAAAAGGTGCCACCCAAACTTAAGACCAGTTCTACAGAGTGGTGGTTAGATCAACTTTGGTGTATGGGGCGGAGTGTTGGCCAGTCAAGAACACTCACGTTCAAAAGATGAAAATTGTGAAAAATGAGGATATTGTAGTAGATGTGTGGGCATATTAGGAGAGATAGAATTAGACATGCAAATATCTAGGACAAGGTAGGAGTGACCTCGGTGGAGTACAAGATGCGGGAAGCGAAACTGAGATGGTTCGTGCATGTGAAGAGGAGATGCATGGATGTCCCAGTGCGGAGGTGTGAGAGGTTGTGGATGATTTCAAGAGAGGTAGAGGTAGGCCAACGACTTATTGGGGAGAGGTGATTAAATAGGACATGACGCAATTGCAGCTTACTGAGGATATGACCTCAGATAGAAGGTCGTGGAGGACACAAATTAGGGTAGATGCTTAGTAGGTAGTAGAGCTTTGTCTTTCCTATTCTTCCATACTAGTAGTCTGTAGTATTTCTTCTATAGTTTCTTGTCCTTCGATTTTTGCTACTATCTCATATCTCTTGTACTTTGATTATCTCATTAGTTTGTTGTAGTTACTGTTTCATTTTCTCCTTTTTTTTTTCGAATGCTTTGTCATGATTTCTTTAATTTCATCATTTCTTTTTCGATCTGTTTTGATATGCTTTTTCTTGAGCCGATGGTCTATCAGAGACAACCTCTCTACCTCCTAAAGTAGGGGTAAGGTCTTTATACACTCTACCTTCCCCAGCCCCACTTGTGGGATTACACTGGATATGATTGGGTTGGGAATTTATTCAGGCTTTAGATGAAATGGGTAGAATCTACTGTTGCTCTTTTGAGAAGTGGAAATAATTGATATTTGACTATAAGGAGAAATTGTTTTGATTGGGAAGGTTGATGATATGATAACATGATTTAAGTTTGGCGTCATTTGAAAATGATAAAGATGATCATTTTGGTCTTGGACTGTGCAGAAAAATGGTTTTTTACAATCAAATCTTGCTTACATCGTCTTGGTTCTAGTAGCAGGTTATACTCCTCTTGGCCTTGGAAGGTTATATTGGGGTCCAAGGTGCCATTTAAATTGGAATTTTTTGCTAGGTTTTGGTTCATGATGACTGTTTAACTCGAGCAAACTTGCAGAAAAAGGTTTTCATATGTGCAGCAGGTGCTTCTTTTGTGAAAAGATGTTGAAGACAGAAAGAATTTGTTTTGTTACCGTGAAGTTGCAGGGCAATGTTGATAGTTCTTTTTTAACATTGTGGGTTTAAGGATTTTCCTACTAGCAATTTGTTCTGCAGAGGCAGTAATAAACGGAAAAAGATTTGGAGGCAGTCTATTTCAGTTTGTTTTTTCCTGGACTATTTGATGAATGAGGAACCTTAGATGTTTTGAAAGCGAAGTTGTATCTACTCATACGTTGAAGTTTAGATGTTTGTGTAACTTAGCTTCTCGGTGAAGTCTAGTTGATATGTATGAAGAGGGTAAAGTTGATATAGAATTTATTAGCTCCTTGCAGGGATGAAGATGTGGTTTTTGATTAAAAAAATTTACATTATCTGGAAGAAAGATAGAGGCCCAGGATTTATGCCGGAAATTAGGTCTAAAGACATAATTCCCCGTGAGAAATTATGACTTGAATATTTGTGATAGGTCAACAATTGTTGGCTTATTTGAAACATGATATTCATCTCTTAGGTGGCCTTATGCTAAAGACAAAAGATTTATTGGAATATGTACATAATAGACATTGATACATTTTTGTATTTCTATAAGAAGCTCTATTGGACCCACGATTCCCAATAGTAAGTCGCGGGCATATTGCGCGTAACAAATCCTTATTAAGTAATAGGTTTTTAAAAAGAATTGAGAAAGAAAGTAAGAATTAGGACTCATATGCTGATGCTCCCAGGCACTACTACCGAGGTACAACACTAAAGTTCCCTTCATGGCCTTTGGAACCCTTACTCCAGTGGTATTCGATCACCGGAGCCCCTCTTGACTTTCCTTTCTTTCTTTCTCAGGCTTTTTCCCATTGATGGAAAATCAAATCTTTTTCAGACTAAGGGGCATATCCTATCCAAATCATGCTCGGAGACTTGGTATGACCAGGTGGAAAGCTCAAAAAGTTTATGAGGATGGTGCTGAGTAAAGGAGCTCTTTTTTGGTTATGCAAAAGGTTGAATGAAGCTACTTCCACAAAGGGGAGAAACTTTAAATTTTTGAGGGGTAGAGATGTCTCTACCAACATTTACTGCTCTTTTAAAGTTCAACGAATGCGGCAGATTTCTGTCGGTCCTTAGCGTTAATGGCCAAACAAGAGAAGTCATCATCATGCTAGAAAACTAATTTATGAAGACTGAAGTGGTCTTGTGACTAGAACTGAAAACTTCATTAATAGAGATACATACAGGAGATGATTCACTACAATACATCAAGGGTGAGGAAGCTTCAAAGAAGCCCTACATAAAAGCAAATGGACTCGGAGAGAGACGGAAATAGACATGGAGTAGTTGACCTTGAAAGCAGCCTAGAAAATAGAGGAGAATGATCTTCTCAATAGATGCCTAGTTGGATGCTTCCTGAGTGCGACGAGATACTCACTCGAAACGACGTGAGAAAATAGGCTCAACATATGTGGAAGGGAGGGGCACAGAATCTTCAGGTCTATGATATGTGGAGTCCAATTCTTGTTTGAATTCCAATCCAGAAAAGCTGCTGAGCACATTCTGTTGGGGGAAGGGAGAAGATAAGGAAGCAAACTTCTGTTAGAATGGTGGTCTCCAAAGTTGGGAGCTTACCCGATCACAAAACTTTTGTCTGGTTCTGGATTAGGGTTTTAGGGCTTCCATCACACTTCTGGTTGGAAAAAGTGATCAAGGAAATTGGTGAAAAATGTCGTGGTTGGATTGAAAATGAGGAGGAATCTGAACTCAAAAATTATCTTATGTGGACTAGAATTCGAGTTAAAGGACATAGAGAGCAGATCCCTTCCGTAGTCGGAGTAGATGATGGAGATTATACTTTCTCGCTGTCGGTTTGGTGTGAATCACCGACGAGGTATAGGAGTGGGGCGGATGCGCACCGCAATCGAGATGTCAGCAATGATTCTGGGGAAGAGTGCGCCAGTCTGCGACAATCCCTGAAGGAGAAAGGGACTATTCATGTAAGAACCTAGGGGTCCGAAAGGGAGATTACATTGGATATTAATTTTATAGAGGGAGAGAGAAGGAGATAAGGATTGACGTGCTAGTAGGAGTGGGTCCCTTTTTGATGGCTTTGTTAATTCTAAGGAGACTTTGGGTCATATCTTTGTTTCTGTTGGGCCACAAATCTCATTAAATCTTGTTGAGCCTTTAGTCCAAAGGACTTAGTCTTCTAAGAATAATCAGAAACATTTTATGGAACCTTTTACGGACTTCATTAACGTAGAACTGGGCAAGGACTCTTCCTAGCTAGTTCTCTCTTTTCAGCGATAATGCAGAAGAGGCCATGCGAATGGCCAACATCTCAGAAGATAGGGAAAGAACATTTATTTTTCCACCAGAATCCAGCCAATTTCTGGAAATTAACATGCAAAGGCACACTGACAGCTGATAGAACATGCAAAAGGCACACTGACAGCTGATAGGCGACTTTCTCCCGTCAAAATTCAGAGGAGATAACTTGGAGGACTGCGACAGTGGGCAACTAACTATTTACAGGGATCCTTCTCGCGACTTCAAAACTGAAGAATTAAAATTATATGAAAAGGGCCAGTATAAGGAACAAGGTAACACTTTGGGTCACGCCAACGTTATTAAACTTAGTCAGCGATTCGGGGTTGCATTCACAGGTTGTGGAAAGAATTGGCTTTTGAATTATTCATGAAGGTGGAGAAAAGGGGGAAGGAACAGTAACAACACAAGGGTGACAGCTCTATAAAAAAGAGACTCCGGTTCCCAAGAGGTAAGGAATCTGGTCTTTCACATGGAACATCAAAGATGGTCAGACTGAAGGAGAAGCAACTCCTGAGTAGGCAATGAAAATCAAATTCTTCATGGTGTGAGGAGTCTAATTGGGAGAACAAGAGAAGTCTTGTAAGGAACTTATTACAACAATGGAGGGGTGGGGGTGGGGGGGGGTATTATTCATGTAATTGGAGACTAAACTGATTGGACAGACTCTAATTTAATCCAACAATTCTGTGTTAACAGGTGGATTGGGGATATATATGGGAGGCTATAGGATAGGGCAATAACTTTCGCCTTTGGGATAAAAGGAACCAGTTGGGTGAACTAGTTGACAGTGGTGCTCAAATGATTACATATAAATTTGTTGGCATTAACCAAGATCTTACATGGTAAGTGCGGTTTATGCTGAGTGTGGGAGAATTGAAAGGAGGGGGACCTTTGGTTGGAATTATCTGCTATTAGAAGTCAATGTGATGGGCCTTGGGTTATATGTGGGGATTTCAGTGTTACTAGATACTCAACTGAGAGGACAGATGGATACAAATTACAGGTGCAATGGCTGAATTTCCAGAATTGATCAATGAGATGGAATTGTTTGATCCTCTTTTATTTGGAGGATCTTACACCCGGAGGAGAGGAAAAATCATACGAGTTCTTCTAGAATTGATAAATTTTTGTTCAGTTCCAAATGAGAGGAGCTTTTTCCTTCTGATCAAACAAATTCTACTCCACAAAGTTGGATCTTATCACAGACCTATCATGCTTATTTATGGGGATTGGGAATTCAAAAAGAAAGTCCTATTTCAAATTTGAGCAATGGTGGTTAAGTGTGGAGGTTTTAGAGATGAGGTGCAAGTTTGGTGGGCTTCTTTTCAGGTCAGTGGCAACCTTGCTTTCATTTTGGCCACTAAACTAAAGCTATTAAAAGGCAAATTGAAGGAGTAGAACACGAAAAATAATGGCAACAGGTGGAAGGAGGAGGAAATCTTGAATCAAATCTAAACTCTAGAGATCATTCAAGATTAGAGGCTGCTCACTATGGATGAACTTCATCTATGGAACTTGAGGAGGTGGCTAGGAATGAGGAGATATCTTGGAGGCAAAGGTCCAGATTTCAGTGGTTAAAAAGTGGAGATAAAAACACTAATTATTTTCACAGGATTGCCACAACACACAAGAGGTTCAATGCTATTGACTCCACTAGAAGTGGAGGGTGAAACAATTACTGATCATGTAGCTATTAAGGAGAGCATTCAGAACTACTATCAAAACCTTTACAAGGAATTTGAAAGTTGGAGACTTGACTTTAATCTTCACGAGGCTACAGGAATTAACATCGAGGAACAAGAATTGTTGCAAAGGCAATTTGAAGAGGAGGAAGTTCTTAACAATATCAAGCGTGTAATTGAAGAGGCACCTGGCCAGATGGGTATACTATGTGGTTCTACCAAGGAGGTTTTGAAGGAAGACATCAAGAACACTTCACAACATTTTCATTCTCACTAGGTCTTTGAGGGAAGTTTCAATGCCACTTATGTGGCTCTCATTCCCAAGAAAACTGGAGCTGCTGCATGAAGGGATTATACACCTATCAATCACATCAGTGGGGTCTATAAAATCATTGCTAATGTATTAACAGAGAGGTTGAAAAGGATAGTAAACAAATTGGTGAACAATCGTCAGATGACATTTATTAAAGGAAGACAGATTATGGATGCTGCTTTTATAGCAGTGAATGTGTGGATACTAGATTGAGAGGGAAGGTGTTAGGCATTATGTGTAAGTTAGATAAGAAGAAGGCTCGATCATGTAAACTGGGATTTTCTGCTAAACATTCTGAATATGAGTTTTCATGAAAGGTGGCTGAAATGGATTGACTTTTGTATTAAAATTTTCAGTTTCTCCATACTTGTAAATGGAGAACCTGTGGGTTTTTTTTAGTCCTTCCTTAGACAAGGTGACCCTCTCTCTACTTTTCCATTCATCGTTGCCATGGAGGGTTTCAATAGTATGATGAGGATCGCTATCAGCAACAGGTGGATAAAGGGATTCAAGGTTAACAACAGAACAGGGGCAGATATGGAAATATGTCATTTTCTATATGCAGCCGACGTTATGACATTTTGTGAAGTTGCCGTTGAATAGATTTGCCTTATCAAGATGATTCTACTTGTTTTTGAAGCCACCTCTGGATTGAGTATAACCGGTGGGAAGACAGTCTCTTTCCTATCAAAGAAGTGGTGCAGGTGGAGGAACTAGCTGGGATCTTGGGACGTAAGGTAGACAAATTACCAACAGCATATTTGGGCATGCCATTAGGCAACAAATACAAAGAATTGGTGATCTGGGATGAGATTGTGGAAAAGACCGAAAAGAAGTTGGCAAACTGGAAGACACAATACTTGTCTCTTGGAGGTAGACTCAATTTGATAAATGCAGTTTTGGACTCACTACCCATATATGTGATGTCCCTATCCCCATTCCTATAAGTGTGGTCAAGAAGCTAGACAAATTAAGAAGGGATTTCTTTGGTTTGGGAACAGGGAAGGAAAGGAATATCACTTAGTGGAATGAAAGATTGCACAATTACACAAGGAGGCTGGTGATCAAGGAGTCAGAAATTTGAAAATGCAGAATGAAGATTCAATGGAAATGAAGATGCTCTACGGAAGTAAGGTTAGTCCTGTATAAGTATGGCCAGATAGAGCAATGGTGTACAAATGAAGTATCTACCACCTATGGAACATCAGTATGGAGATCCCTTAGGAATCTTTGACCTAGACTTGCAAAGAATACCTGTTACGAGGTGGGAGCTACTAATAAAACACTATTCTAGAAGGACTTATGAATTGGACAAGAGGCTTTACTGCAAGCTTTCCCTGATCTGGCCAATTTATGCTCTAACCTTAAGGTTAGAATGGCTGATAGTTGGTCTCCTCAGGGATGGAACATCCTTTTTAGGATGCATCTTAATGACTGGGAAGTGGCACACGGGTGGAGCTATTAAAGATGATTGATGGATTCAAAGGCACCACTACAGAAGATGACACCATTAGATTGAAATGTGATGGGGATGGCAAGTTCTCTGTAGGAAAAAATTATAGAAAAAAGGTCTCCAGGATGCCTGAGAATAAAATAGGTCCATGGAATATGGAAAAGTATGGCTCCTAGTAAAGTTAAGTGCTTTTTTTGGTTAGTAATCAGGGAAGCTTGCCTCACTCATGAGATTCTACAGAAAAAGGAAATGCCTGTCGTGTCCAAATGCATGTTGTGCAGTGAGGCTAATGAGACAAATAACCATCTGTTTCTCCATTGCTAAGTCACTTCTCAGCTTTGGACTCTGTTTCTCAGTCTAATAGAGACTAAATGGTCAATGCCAGAGCATACAACAAACTTGTTAAGTTGTTGGATTAGGAGCGGGGGAAGCAAGACACAAACGAAGTTGTGGAGAATAATCCCACACTGTATCTGGTGGATTAACTGGAGGAAGAGGAATGGAAGAAACTTTGATGATAGTTTCAACAAAATTCAGGAAATCAAAGAGAGTCGCATTTCAACTTTCTACTTTTGGTGTAAAGAATACTGTATAGAGGATTTTAAACAGTTATTATATATTTTAGGATTATTGTAATTACGTTCTTGTTTTAGATTATACTACCTTTTTGGAGGCTCCCAGCATACCTTAATGTTGAGGAATACAACATTACCTGTTTCAAAAACAAAAAAAGTTATAGGTTTTTAAAGGGGTCAACTTGCAGGTCATGCCTCTTTCTGACCTAATAACAAGTATCACCTCCCCTCCTAACTCTCTTTCTTTTGCAATACTTAGTCTCTCATGGCCCAATTATTATTACGGCATTTTCTAGCATTGAATTCAGATTAAAAAGTAGTTCTCAAGGCCATTTTTGTTGCTTAGTTCCTAAAAAGGGGGGGATTGATCATCCCTCAAAAGAGTACATTTGAGGCTGGATCTCATCCAATTCCTTTGACTAGTCAGGCTAGCGATTAATGGTTTTGTATGATAGGGGCTTGCTTCTTTAAGCTTTGCCCAACCTATACAAGGTGCTGCTCACTTTCTCTTGGCCACTAGTGACTTATGTAGTGGTCGGCATTCCTATGTTTCCTCCTTGCCCCCTACTTTAAGAACCCAAAGGTCACCTTTGGATGTTGTCGTAACACTTTGGTTATAAAGGTTACCACGTTCTAGCCGTCTAGGTTTGTAGTGGCCAAACCAGATAGTCCATTTCCTCTGTTTTCTCGCTCAAGAAAGACGACTAGAAACTTCCTATTAGGAGTGACTTCCTTTCAATTTGAAATTAATTGAACAGAGGAAAATTAAGGGGTTAATGTCAAAAGATTGAAGACACATTTCTTGCTCAAAATCACAAGGTATTAAGAGTGAAGATCTCTAAGGATATTATGAAGTTGGTTGACCGGATTGATTTAAAAATTATAGAAGCTCAATCAGAACACATATGCTCAATTGCGGACATGGAGGTCCGAGTTAACTTAGCAAATTATTTGACAATTTTAGGTGGTACAATTGGATATAACTAGAGTAAGGTGAAAAAAATCATTTCATACAATCAGCATGGGGAATTGTCACATAACTTGATCTTGAAACAGTACATGAATTACATGAATGGAGACATGAATTGGATACCTCAATAAACTTTTGTTGCCATGTGTACGGGAGCATAAGTACCACGTCAACTCTTGAACCAACAAGTAGGAGTACAATTCGAAGACTTTGAAGAGAAGTACATGCCTTATTTTAAAAAATATAGAAGAAATATACAAGAAAAAAAGAAATATAACTTATATAAGTTTGTGAACACAAAGAAAAGGAGATTCAGGGAGCTAAGAAGTTGGAGTTCAGTGAGTACATTGGAATCCTGAAGAACCACTACAACGCTAATGCACGTCCGCCTTTGGTGTGGTAACTGGTAAGGCACCATCCTGAGCTAGGTCGAACTCTCCATGTGATTCACATTTGCTAAAGTTTCTGAAAAACAAATATTGTTGATCAGTTTCATTGTTAAATAGGCTTTTCATTCTCTTTGAGCTACCCGATTAGGTACGGCACCTGAGGCATTATCCCAAGGATGTCCTAAAGTACTGTTACTAACCGAAAGAATAGCTCTGAAGGAAGAAACAAAGAACTCTTGTTATCAATGAAACAAAGATTAATATTAATTGTTGGAAATGTTAGAGCAGTTGGAATGTCAAAGGATTGAACACCAAGAAAAGAGAAATTGAAAATTGCCTACATATAAATGTAAAGCTAACATATATTGTTCAGGCAAAAGAAATTAGAACTTGAACAACAAACCTATTGCATAGCGTGGAGAAAAACAATTTATTCAGGGAGTTGGAGTAGATAGAACAGTAATATGGAATAATAGATTGTTGTTTGGCAGAATCAAAAGCTAGTGGAAAAGTGGAGGCATGTAATCATGTAGAGCCATAAAATGTGGAACTGCTAGGAGAATGGAAAACATCATGTTTCAGTTATCTTAGATAGTGTGCTTCGAACTTTGTTGGTTCTTCACCAGTGTTTATTGGACCAAAAGAGGATTGAGACGAAGGAACTATAGTTTGATTTAGCTGCCATGGGGGAGTAGGGACTATGGAATTTTCCATGGAGAGTAGGACGGGACTTCACAGTGACTAATTTCATCTAAAACATGCTGTGAGAATTGAGATTTCTGAATTCATGAGAGAGATTATAGATTTCATTCAAGAAATGAAACTGACCGGCCTTTAACTATATGGTGGTAAATTCACATACAGATGGAAAAACAATTGCTTTAATTCTAAGAATTGATGAGCTTTGATATTGGTGAGATGAGAACCATGTGGAGAGTGGATGCACTCCTGGTACAAAGAGCTTTAATGAAATATGAGCTTTTTGGTGAAATCAATTTTGCTTATAGAATTTGAGGAGTTGGCGAAAAAAATCAAGAAATTTCATGGAGACAAAGATCAAGAGTGTTGTGGCTGAAGCAAGGGGATGTAAATACAAATTTCTTTCAAGGAATGGCTAATGTTCATAGGAGAAACAACACAATTGATTGGCTACTCATTAAAAGTGAGACAATGGAAGATCCAGGGATTATCAAAGGGAAAGTTCTGACATTTTATCAGAATTTGTTTGCTGAAACTGGAAATTGGAGACCAAACTTCAATTTCAGGGAATGTGTGAAGGATTATAACAAGAAGCTAATCAATACATGTAGATACCTTTTGATGTAAAAAAAGTATCGGATTACATCAAATTATGTGCAACTGACAAAGTTCCTGGACTAGATGGCTTTAACATGGGTTTCTTTCACTCTTGTTGGGATATAATCAAGGAGGATATTATGCTGACTATGCGGAACTTTATTTCTCAGGAATTTTTTGGAAAAGTATCAACGTATATGGCTTTAATCCTTAAAGAGAACAATGCTAAAGAATTCAGAGATTTTAGGCTTATCAGTTTGATGAGGAGTGTATACAAGATCATTTTAGAAATGCTGACAGAGAGGCTCAAGAAAATGGTGTATAAGCGTTGATACTCATTAGATGACATTCATTAAGGGTAGACAAATAATGAATGCAATTTTAATAGCATATGAGTGTATGGACTCAAGAATTAAGGAGAAGAGACGTGGGATTATTTGCAAATTAGATTTTGAAAAGTTATGATCATGTAAATTGGGTTTCATTATTTAAGATGATAATGATATGAGATTTGTTAGAAAATGGATCAAATGAATCTTTTTTTTGCATCAATAATGTCAGATATTCAATTTTGATAGTTGGATCTCCTGAAGTTATTTTTCCATTTTACAGAGGATTGAGACATGTCCCTTTCACGTTTATTTTTTGAAACTGATAAAGTTGTAGTCCTTAGCATTAAGGACATGCTGGAGACCTCCAAAAAATTGTTAGGAACAACCTAAATTTTTTATAGAGAACCTAAGAAATCTACTAACTGTTCAGCTTCTTCTATATAAAGTTCTTTACACCAAAAATGAAATACAGCAATACAACTTCAACTTTCTGGATGTTGTTAACTTTGTTTTCAAAACGTCTTCCCTTCCCTCCAAATTGTCCACCAAATACATGATGGAATTAGTCTCAATCATTCTTCTGATTCTTACTATCCCCTTATTATCCTCTCTCCTAATCCAACCTCGTAATAGGTCTGATGTATGCTCAAGCATGTCCACTTGATTTCTGTTAGGCTGAACAATAAGGACCATAGCTGAGAGGTGAATTTACCAGGAAGAAAGAGATTATTTATCTCTCCTTTCTCACAACGTAGGAAGTATCATGTGAAACTTCCTTCTCTATAATCTCTCATAAGTGAGGCATGCTTTTCTGACAAGTAGACCAAGTAAAGCACTTAATCTTTGTTGGTGCCATATTTTTCCAAAGCTACTTCCAAGAGCCTGGTTTGATCTGAGGTTGCAACTCTGCTTCTTTTTTGTAGCTTCTGCTTACTAAGAATACCCCATCATTATCATGTTTCCATCTGACGGTATCAGGAGCTGTGATGGTACAACTGAAACCACCAAGAACATTCATTAGCTTAAGAAACCTGTTCAGTTCCCAATCAATCAAATGCTTTTGAATGTGATATACAGTTCCCAATCAATCAAATTCCTTTTGAATGTGATATACCACCCTTGTTGAGACCAACTATCAGCCATTCTAACATTAGGTCACAACAAATATTGAATAAAGATCTGCATCAAAGTCACTTGACCAATCCATAGATCTTTCCAGAACATAGTTTTGCTCCCAGCTCCCACCCTATAGTATGTGTTCTCTGCTAGTTTGGCCAGAGGTTCCTAATGGTCTCCACACTGAGGTTCCATAAGTGGTAGTCTCAAAATCGATACAGCAATGGTCTATCTGTCCATATTTGCTTATGAGTACTTCCTTCCATAAGGCCTGATGTCCCTCATTGAACTCCACAACCATTTCATAAGAAGAGAGTTGTTTCGATTCCTTAAATCCCCGATACCCAGCCTTCCAGAGCTCTTATCTAGCTGAACAATTTCTCAATCCACTAGATGTAAGCCTCTACCTACTTGTTTTCTAACCACGAAAAGTTTCTCCCAGGTTTGTTCAGCTTTTTAACCACTTTAGATGGAACTGGAAAGAGAGACATAACAATGTGGGTAAGGATTCCAACACACTGTTGATCAGCGTGATCCCGCCGCCAAGTGAAAGATACTGTCCCTTCCGATGAGCTAATTTCTTCTTTGTTTTCTCCACAATTCCATCTCTATATCCAAATCTTTTGCATCTATTTCCTATAGGTATGCCTAGATATTTGTTAGGTAAGTTGTCAACTTTTCACCCTAAAATATTTGCCGGGGCCTGGATCTGCTCCGGATAGGGAAAAATTTACTTTTCCTCTGGTTGATTCATAGGACCGAAACAACTTCAAAGACAATGAGAATTACCCTGATGTAGCTGATTTGTTCTGCCTTTGCTTTACAAAAGACCACTATGTCATCTGCATAGAGCAAATGACAAACTTCCATTTCCTCTCCTATTCTGTTGCTAACTTTGAATCCTTTAATCCAACTATTGTTAATAGTCTTTCTCATCATACCGTTGAATCCTTCCATAGCTATAGTGAAAAGGAAAAGGGAGAGGGGGTCCCCTTGTCTAATTGAAAAAAATCTATAGGTTCTCCGTTGACAAGTATGGAGGACTTGACAATTTTAATGCAGAACCCAATCCATTTTAGCCACCTTTCACCAAACTCCATCTGTCTAAGAATTCCAAGCAAAAAATTCCCAATTTACATGACATATGTCTTCTCTATATCCAGCTTGCACATGATACTTAGATCAACCCCTTTCAATTTAGTGTCCACACACTCATTGTAATTAGTGCATCATCCATCATTTATCTTCCTTTGATGAAAGTCATTTGATGGTTGTTTACCCAAGTATCAACAACCCTCTCAGTGTCTCTGTCAGGGTTTTGGCTATAATTTAATACACCTCACTGGTCAAACTAATTGGCTTATAATCTCTAAGCTCCACTGCTCCAGTCTTTTTAGGAATAAGAGCAACATGAGTTGCATTAAAGTTTTTACCCAAAAAAAAAACTTGATGAAAGTGGAAGTGGTGCATAGTGTTCATAATATCATCCTTCAGAAACTCCCAAAAGGACTGACAGAAGCTCATAGGGAAACCATTTGGGCTAGGAGCCTTATCACCTGCACACAATTTAACTGCATTGAGAACTTCCTCTTCTTCAAATTCCCTTTGCAACCCGTCTTGATTCTCACTGCTGATAGTTGGGGCTTCCTGTATAATGAAATCAGCCCTCTAGCTTTCAGACTCCTTATACAAGCTGAGGTAGAAATCTTGAATGTGAGATATTATAGCTTCAGGGTTGGTGATGATATTGCCTTCTGCATGTAAAACATCAATGGTATTGAATCTTTTGTGAGCTGTAGCTATTCTGTGAAAGTATTTTGTATTCTTATCCCAACTTTTCAGCCATTGAATTCTAGATATCTGTATCCGGGCTATCTCTTCATTCTTAGCTACCTCTTCAAATTCCATTTCCAGATGAGCTTTCTGCAACATTTCATCCTCAGTGTGAGCCCTCTGATCCTGAATAGACTCTAGATCAGATATTGTCTCTTATCACATTTTCTCTTTATTTGAGTTATGGAAGGCTTCAGCATTATGGTGAAGACAGCAAATCTGAATGCGTTGGATTAGGGATCTCAAGGTGTCCAACAATGAAGCAAATAATCTGGAATTCACTTCTCTCCTTGTGTGGATGACTCTCTGATTTTTTTGAGGCTAAGGTTGAACAGTTTGGACATCTAAGACTGATCCTTATTGTGGTTGATGTTATATCTAGACTACATGAAAATTAGGAGTTTTTCAATGAACAAACAAGACTCTTTTTCCTCTATCAAAATGATATCAAGGATCATCCAAAACTAATGCAAAATGAGCCTAGGTTTCTACTATATAAAATCCCCTAGAAAGTGTGCTTAAAGACAAAATTGCGCTTAATAAGAATCTCACTAGACTTGTTTTCTTTCTTAAGAATTCATCTTGTGAATTTGGCCACCTTTACAACATACAAAACAGGTAGTTCGGTAGTCAAGAATCTCAAATTGCACAAAAAGAGCATACTCTATGAATAGTTGGGAGATTCAACGGTGAACAAGATGATTAGGGAAAAAGGTAATCAGGCTAAGTATTGAAAAGTGGACCATGGTGTGCAAAATCAATATCATCCTCTCAAAGCATAGGCGGATGCAAGATTTAATCCTTATGGATTCAACTTTTAAGATTCTTAGTATTGAACTCATTTGTACTTTTAAAATTATCAGTTCAAAATTTTATAGTTGTTGATATTTTTAGAGGGTTTTCACTATAATATACATACATATATATATGTGTGTGTGTAGGTAAAATGTATGTATGTAACACACACACACACTCTCACACACACACACACACTCACCTACACACACACACACACATATATGAAGGAGCTTATGGGAGGAACTTCAAAATATGGTGATATTAAAAGCTGGTGATAAGAGAAAGATAATCTTATGGCAGCAGGCTCGGGTAGATGAGATCACTTTGAAGTAAAACCTTCTTGATCATTTTAATTTTGCTACTCTCATCGAGGCTACGATTGATGAATGTGGATTTGGAATTTTGGGTTATAAGGAAAATTATCCTGATTATGAATTGGTCGACTTTTTTCTATTTCAAGCTGCCCTTTGTTTCTACTTCACTGATTGACTTTAGAAAGTAAGGGTACTAGGAACTGTTCAATTTGGAGATTGCATCTTCTGGTGGTTGTTATAGTAGCAACTTTTTCTGGTCTTACCAGCGAAGTCATTTGCAGTGAGCAATGATGTATTTGTTTATGTTTGACTCCTAGGAAATTTGGTCGCTTCTTGAAATTGAGAGTGAAGAAATATATTCGGTGTTTAATCATTCTAAGTACTGGTGACCTTCCAAAATCTTTTCTGATCTTTTCCTTCTTCCTTTCTTCTACTACCATTTTTCGCACTATCAAATATGATAAACTCTCAACTTATCAGCTTGAAATCTCAGAAAACATAAAAATAGCCAGTTCCTTTCCAGAAGCACCAAATTTTGTCACTGCTGTTCCCATATGAATATTCAAGTCCTGCAATTTCACCAAGCCATTTGTTCAATGTCTTTTGACACTCGAAATCTGCACATCCTGTAATCCTTAAGATCTTCATCTTTTTCACCCAAGTGCTAGTGATTTTTTATTCTTTAGCTGAGCAGGGTAGGGAAAAATCTTGAGTTTCCTGTCGTTGGAAGTTCCATATAATTGTTGAAAGAAGGGGAAGGTCATTTATAATATTAGATGTATTAAGAGTGCACCTTCAATGCCTCATGCCTTTGAGTAGTTTTGACAGTGAGCTTGTGGGCTTGACAGCATAAAGTATGTCAATGTTTCCTTGTGAGTCTATGCAACTACTAATGAACACTGAAGAAGAAATTAGAAAAGAATTCTGACTTATTGTTCCACATTGGTAATGGGAAGTTTCAGCTCCTTGTAAGGTAGTATCAGTGAGCTGTTAACTACGTTAAGTACATTGGACTTTCAAGATTTAGGCCTGAATAGCCTACGACTTACCGACATACACACCCCTATACTGGTGCCAGCTGGCACTAATTGAGTTTACTGTTTGAGATTATGGTATAGATGAAAAACTGGCAAAAAAGATAGCATTCACCTTACAACTACAATTACTTAGGTAAGCCTATGGATCGGTTCCTCCCTATTTTTTTTTACTTATTTGTTGTAATGAAGTGAGCTTACATTGGATGTTTACTAGGGAAACTCCAGAGTGTGGTAGCAGGAGTGAAGAAGCTGTGATTGTGGCGCCCCACTTTGTCCCATTTATCTTGGCTGAAGTAGTTTGAGCTTGTCACTAAGTGGGGTCTAGGTGTGAGTTTTAGCTTAGGCATTGATTTGGCTTTCTGGGACCAAATTACTAAGTTAAATGATCTGCGAAAATTCCATGACAAATTAAGAAATTGATAAATGTTTTGATAGAGGGAAGAAAGTTAGGATATTATTTTACTGAAGATTAATACAATTATTGATTCATTTTGGTGATTCTCATTATAAAAGTGTTTGTTTTAGATTCTATGACAATTTCAGATTTTAGTGGCTAAAGTAAATCTTCTGAGTCATGTCATATGCCTGCTGATTTGGCTATAAGGAAGTCGACATTTAACCTTCTTAAATTTTATTAATGGAATTCCACTGAACAAAGATGAGATATAAAGGGAAGCTTAATATGACGCAAGGATAACAGTTGAGAATAGGTTTCACACGATACATAGATCGTAGCAACCCATAGAGCTTGGGGTTATTCATTGCACAAAGTAATTGATATGGATTTCTGTCCTTGACTAGTGAATATACAAAATTTCATTTGCAATTTATATTTTCTTGAAACAATATAAAGGTATGACAATAAGTACGTATAAGCGAGGCACCTATCAAGAAAAACATGTATAGATGACATTGCAGTATCAGTCTCCTGTTTTTTTGTACGAGTTATGTGAACCGTGCTGTGGATATGTGAATCCAAGTTTTGGAGACATTAGGATATCTTCTGTGAATTTTGATGTCATTGTTCATGTAACCAGGTTGCCTGTGCGCTGGGACAAGACTGTGATAGTTGTGATGAATGAGGTGCGTGTTAGCAGTCCATACCTTCCCGAATCTGTTGCTGGAGGCACACCTGCTGCTAATGAAAGAGTGCGGAAAGTGGTAAGATACTTGTGTATATTCTGAAAATTAAAAAAAAAACTAATCCTTTTTTTTTTTGTGGTTACTTGAATTCATTCCTCCTGGTTTCTTCATTCAGCTTGAATTGGAGAGGAAGAGGTTGCAAGCCCGTAATACTGGACAGTGAGGGTTCCTTTTCGTTGGTCTGAGGTATTCTTTGCATCGGTGGCCTGCTGAGGAACAAATACTGAAAAGCTTTAGCAAAAATGGCCATATGAGTAGCATCCTACTTGAAGTGAAGATGTATTGCATCTCTACAACTGCAAGAGATTTTTACTGGTATATTTTAGTGACGGGCGTTGCTCTCTCCCTTACCCCCGTCCCCAAAGAAGATACAAGTTTTTTTTTTCCATATTTGCTTGTCACAATAAGAAGAATCAAAGGAAGGAATGGTGTCTTCAAGCAGAAACACAGCTTTGGGGGTGAGGATGTGATGAAGTTTTTTTTATCTAATCAAAATTTTAAAAATTGTTATCTTTGATTTTCTCTGCTACTTTTCGTTTCCCCTTTATTTGGAGGGCAAAAAGAAGTTGTCTGTTGGAAAAGCAGCGGAGTTCTGATATACTCAACGAGTATGAATGTTATGCATAGTTGCCTGTACAACTGATCACTCAAAAAGCAGCTGTAGGTAATCCTTATTACAAACATCAATTGATAACCTTAAAAAGACAATGCTTTGCAATGGGGGAAAATACATTGATGGTGTAAGAAAATCTTTTACACTGCGGTGTATATAATATGGAAAGAGGAACCAGGTAGATGGAACATTGTTGGTGAGCCTTCCAGGTTACCTAGGCAGTTTCATGAACATGCATATGTGGTGCTTGTTTTCTGATTGATAATTTGAAGCCCTTCTCATTTTTACCTCTACTGATAGAACGGTTCGATACAGTACAAAACAGCCATGTCATGTTCTATCGATCGCAGAGTTTCCCTTGCAAAGCAATATCCCTCGAGTACATATTATGTTTTTCAATTTTGAAATAACATCAAGTCTATAAAATTAAGATCTCATCCGCAGGCACAATGGAGGCTAACTAATGCTATACCACGTTTAAAGCTGTATATAGCCACTACTTTACAAATCAAACTTTTATCCAACTCCATGTTCAATACCATCACATATATAAAATTGAGAAATTTACATAAATGGTATATTTTTGACTGCCTCTCCTCCTACCTCTACCATGACCTGGAATAGACTGAGAGCCTAGTCTAGGAGCGCGGACTAAAGATGATGAGGCTACTGCTGATTCTGATGGCTAAGCGACATTACCTCTTATCTCGGCAAATAGGTTCATATAGCTACATTTTCATTAATTATAATTTATAGTCAATATGAAATATATTCATTTAAAAAAGTTAGATTATTTTATAGTTGATACAAATACATTAATTAATATATTAAGTAAAATATGAAATACTATCTTTTTAAAATGGCAAATTACTAAAAATCATGCTAGAATTAACATTTAGTCTTTTGTATCTTTTTTTCTTTCTCTCTCCCTCTCTCCTCTTTCTCTGCCCCCTCTCGCCTCTCTCTCTCTCTTTCTTTTTTTTTCCTCTCTCTCTCTCTCCCTCTTTGTAAGCTATATTTTCACCTCTCTATATTTGTATTTTCACCCTCTCTATTTGTATTTTTATAATTTTTTTGAGGTATTAGACAATTGTATTTGTTGTATTTATAAATGCATTTAGGTTGTATCCTCTATCACTCTGTTGTATTTTCACCTCTGTCGTTCTATTTTTATATTTTTGAGATGTCAGGCGACTGTATTTTTTATTAATATGTGCATCTTGGTTATGTCCATTCACTCTAATTTAGCTTGTATGCACTCGCTCTTGTATTACGTGTATTTATTCGCTCTTATATCAATTGTAACATTCGTGATACAGAAAATATAAAAAAAAAAAACAGAAAAGAGAGATGGAGAGACAGAAAGAGAGAGAGAGAGANAGAAATAACACAGAATGAGAGAAGGGAGAGAGAGATGGAGGAGAGAGGCGAGGGAGAGAGAGGAGGGGGGCGAGCGAGATTGGAGAGAAATTAAGAGATTTCTTCCTTATTTGCTTTTAAATACAAAAAAATAGCTAAGAATTAAAAGTATAGCTAGTAATTGTAATTATTTGAAACTACAATTATGTTAAGTAAATACTATCATATGGTTGTTATATTATGTATTTTTTTCCTTAAATTATGCCAACATATAATACTAAATGTAGATATGGTAATTTGTATATTTAGTAATGTGTGTATATGGTAAATTTAGATTATGGTAAATATAGGAATTATAGATCTAATTGGTTAGGGTTTTTGGTGTCCCAAATAGGCTAGTGATTTGGTTAAAATTCTTGTGTATAAATAGATGGTGTTATTTGAGAAATTTTACTTTATGAGTCATATAACCAATATTATTTATGTGAGACAATTTATTATTTGACATGTGTATTTTTGGTCTCACAAATTTTATTTAAAATAAATTATAAAAAAGGCAACAAATAAAAGTCTATATTATTTCTAATTTGAATGCCTACTATAAAAAGAAAACTTAAAAATAAAATTAAAAACTCCACATTTAAAAATATATATGTAGAAGTGACAGTTATTTCAAACTTTTAATAGCTGCTAGGTAAAAACTTATTCTTTCATATTTATAATTGATAATTGTTTATTTTAATATTTAAATTTAATTTAAAATTTTTAATATTTGAAATTTTATAACTTAATATTCTTTTTTCTGTTTTTATATTTTTAAATTTAAGAAATTAATTAGATTCTTTTTTTATTATGGTTATTTTTTTTTAAAAAATTCCAAAATACAAAAAAAATCCATAAAATTAAAATTCTAAATTAATTAAATTTAATATTAATTTTTTGATTACTTTATTATATATAATTAATCAAATTTAAAATTTTCAAAACCGTCCTAATAATCTTGATTTCTCTTCAATATCGATATAATTCAGTAAAAAGTTTTAATAAATTTTTCAATGACATTAAATTTGCACTGTTTTTAAAATGTCTAATATGCTATATAAATTAATAACAAGCTTTAATATAATGTAAAAAGTATACAATTTTTATGATCACATGAAACTAATATAGTTCTAACATGCTCGTGATAATGAGAAACTTAAAATTCATCATACATTTTTACATGATTTACGATATCAAAGCTAGAAAAAGATCATGTATAAAAAAATGTACACCATCTAAGATGTATACGAAAGATAATGCGTTGTACAAATTTCTATTATAAAATATGAAAGAATAATTTTTTACCTACCCTATCAAAAGTGCCGCTGCTATACCCTTCTTTTTTTAATATGTTCTTTTTTTTTCTTTTAAGTTTTCTTTTATCGTAGGCATCCTAATTAGGAATACTATAAGCTTTATTTGTGCCTTTTTTTATAATTTATTTTAAATAAAATTTGTGAGATCTAAAAATCAACATGTCAGATAATATACTGTCTCACGTAAGTAATGTTGATTATATGACTCACGAAGTAAAATTTCTCGTGTTATTAATTAAAAAAGACACGCGAAATTTTCCGCAACAATTGTCCCCGTGTTTGTTCTTCTTCTTCCTTGATTTTAGTATGGTATTAGTTATTAGCCATAATAACAAGGATACAAAAAATCCTACATCATGTGATCATCATTAGAGACAACAGTAAAAGGACTAATGCAATACAAGACACGTCAAAGGAAGACGATTTCTCCATGCAGCATCACGTCGAATGATAATCCTGGAATTGTAATAACACAAGTCAAATTATGAAGGATGAGCTAGATCCATAGGATGACCTTATGGCAAGGAAGAAATTCGGGCTTGTTGATGGAACAATAAAAAAACCAGATGAAGAATCTCCGCATATGGAAGATTGATGGATGTTGTTCTCATGGGTTCGCAACAGCATTGAACTAACTCGACTATATCCAATAGAGAGGAAGAAGTTGAGAAATTACAGAAGAGTATCTGGGAATAATTTGCGATTGTTAATGGTCCGATGCAACAATTGAAGGCCAAATTCGTTGAGTGTAAACAGAAGGCATGGCCATAGTTAATTACTATGAGAAACTGATGAAGTTGTGGGAAGAATTGGCAAATTATGAGCATATCCTAAAGTGCACTTGTGGAAAGTATACGTGCAACCTGGGATTGACTATGGAAATCAAGAGAAAAGGAAAAAAGATATACCTTTTCCGTATGGGATTGGATGAGACAACAACCTGTTGGCTCAGGACCCATTGCCAACCTTGAATGAACTTTATTCAAAGTTGGTACATGAAGAATGAGTGAAAAGGATACGCGTGGTAAGGATGAAGGTGTAGAAGTCATGGCTTTTGCGTTGCAAGGAGGATACTCTAATCGAGATCAAGGCGATGGGAGAAACAAGAACATGAAACAGATCTGTTCGCATTGCAAGAAACCTATACATGACTCCGGAATATATTATCAGTCTGTTGGTTGTGTGGAATAATGGTTTCAAAGGAACGATGGGAAGGCAAGTGGATCAGGAAGAGTCCAACCATAACAACAAAAAGGAGGTCCGAGTGGAGGCAAATTTTGGGCTAATGTTGTTGCGACTAAGGATGAAAGTACATCAAACCCAGATCTAGTGAATGTTGACGAGACAAAACCAACCCGAACTGAGTAATGAAGAATGGAGAACTGTGATCGGGCTGTTGAAGTATCAAAAATCGGGAATGAACGACAAAATTGATGGTAAGATTAAAATATGCCTTGGATCACTGACACCGAGGCGACATCCATGTAATAGGTAGTTCAAGTGAGTTGCACGGTGAATGGGACATTTCAGAATGTCTCTTTGGGTTACCAAAATGGGAATAACTTAGGGGCTACAAAAAAGCGTTCGATGAAATTAAATAAGACATTATGGTTGAACCATGTTTTTTATGTCCCAATTTAATTTCTGTGGATCGCTTGAATTGCAATGTCATATTCACTAAATCTATGTATGCTGTATAGGACCCCACCT
Organism: Datura stramonium; assembly: GCA_018107945.1. Taxonomy (NCBI): domain Eukaryota; kingdom Viridiplantae; phylum Streptophyta; class Magnoliopsida; order Solanales; family Solanaceae; genus Datura; species Datura stramonium. The sequence goes on from JACEIK010000705.1 coordinate 350,394, forward strand.
CGAGGAAGCTAATTGGAGTGAATAAACATTGAGATGGACTTTGTTATTTTCGGACAATACCACGCATAAAGGTTATAAAGACAACAACTATTGGGACACCCCTCCTTGAAAGTGACCACATCAATCTATCTACATTAGATCTTAAGAATAATAGTGATAGTTTGAATATAAGTTGTGATGTCTTTCAAAGAGCAAAACAAACTAGAATTTTTTTTTTTAGTGAAAATATAACTACTGAGAATTTTGAATTGATTTATTGTGATCCATGGGGATTCTATAAAATCCCTTATGGTGCTTTATATTTTCTGACTATTTTGGATGACCAATCAAAAACTATGTGAATCTTCTTCTTGATTGATCAAAAAGAAGTGTCCCAAACTTCCAAAGTTTCTTTATATTAATTGAGAGACAAATTGGAACGAGGGTGAAGACAATCAGAAGTGATAATGAGACCGAATTTACATGTATGAAGAATTAATCTTTTTAGAGAATTATATTTCAAACGTCGTGTACCGAAACATCTTAACAATCGAATGATCGAAAGAAAACATCGTCACATTCTAAATGTGTTCCGAGCATTATAATTCTAATGCCACCTTCCAATAGAGTTTTAAAGGAAGTGTGTCTTAATGCAAGATACTTGATTAATCGAACATCGTTTGTGTACAACGGCAAAAACCCCTGCAAAGTTTTGCATGGGAAGATTCCATGGAATGAACATTTGAGAGTTCTGGGGTCATTGTTCTATGCACACAAACAAGGAAGTACACAAGACAAATTTGAAAATAGAAGTTGTCAATGTGTGTTTTTAGGACATCTCTACGGAAAAAAGGGATAACGGTTGTTTGATATAGAAAATAAGGAGTACTTTGTCTAGAGAGATGTAGTTTTCCACGAGACCATGTTCTCATCGCCTCAAGAATATTTCAAAATAAAATATCTTTGAGAGATAAGGATATGGTATTAAGGAGGTACATCATATCAAGTATAACGAAACTGTTGAAAGTACAGAGAAAGTTTGGAATATAAATGCCTAGTTAGAAAAATTCTGGACAAAGGAGCTCAGAAAAAAGGATCCCCACAAAAAGGAGGTTTGGATAGAGGAAGCCCAAACGGAAAGATAAAATGATAAAAACAATAAATGAGAAAAAGACAAGACAAAAAGAGAAGAAGAAATAGAACAAAAAGATAAGAAAAATAAATGAGAAAAAGATAAAAAATAATAAATAAAAGGACAAAAACATGCCCAACATTAAAAAGTGGCATTCGGTAAATATTTTGGGCTAAATAGGTATTGATAAAATTAATAAGGGAGAGAATAAATCAAGATAATGAATTTGCCTATATGAGGTATTTTTTGAGATTTCCAAGGGACATCCACACTTGATTCATGAGCAACTTCATGATAATACTATGAAAGGGGAAAATGGCAGCCATTCGAGTCGTAGAAATGAAGCCTATCGCCATGGCAACCATCAAATACGAGATTAGATCCCTTCTCAAAGATTTGATGGAATGACCCACCCCACCCAAAAACATTTATATATCTTTCCCTTAAAAAACCCAAAT
>JACEIK010000706.1:0-55246 GCA_018107945.1 Datura stramonium
CATCAGCTAAGAGTTAGAGAATGTGACATACCAAAAACAACTTTCAGAATCGATATGGTCACTACGAGTTTGTGGTTATGTCCTTCAGACTAATAAATTCCCCTGCTGCTTTTATGGACAAGATGAATAGAGTCTTCAAGCAGTATCTGGATATGTTTGTCATTGTATTTTGCCGACGACATTATGGTATACTCTAGAATTGAGGAAGAGGATGCTAATCACTTGAGAATAGTGCTTCAGACACTCATAGACCTCCAGTTGTTCGTCAAGTTTAGCAAATGAGAATTCTTGGTTAAAACCGTGACTTTCCTAGGGCACGTGGTCTCGGATGAGGGTATTCAGGTTGATCCTCAATAGATAGCAGTGGTGAAAGACTGGCCCAGACCTACCTCCCCAATCAAAATCAGAAGTTTCTTGGGTCTAGCCACGTAATACCAATGTTTTGTGGAAGGTTTTTCTTCTATAGCATCTCCTCTAACTAGGCTAATTTAGAAGAAGGTGAAATTTCAGTGGTTGATAACGCTCAAACCACACCTCTTACTGAAGTGAGAAGCGGACGTTGTCAATAAAGAGCCCAACTATAGGTTGGAGTCGATCCCACAGGGAATAGGGAGACTGGATTATAGCTGGTAACTAAACTTGTAAGGTAGTTACTTCTAAATAGTGGGATTCTAAAGAAAATCAATAATAAAAAAATATTAAAATTTAGATGTTGAGTCAATATCAAAGGATAACTAGGGTTTGTGTTTCCCATGGGTTCATAACTATTTCGTGTATACACTCGTGATTATCACCAATACTTACTTATAGAACTGACAACTTAGGTTCATTCAAACGACCGACTAGTCCCTATTGAACGACTATGCTCAATCACTCGACCAAGTCTCATGAGCGGTTTCAAAACTATCCGTTATCACTAAGTTCCAGATTTTAACTATCCTGCGACCACAACTCAAGTTAATACAATGATCATCAAGATTAAGGCTCTGTTGTAAATCTCTTTTCCTAATATCTACCTCTTTGACCAAAGCAAGTACAGAATTTGGGCATGTCCTAACGTTGCGCACCGTTAAGAAACGTTGAAGCATGAAGAGAATACAATATAAGTGTTTGTATTGGTTTTAAAATCACTTTGTGTAATCCTCTTAGTTGTAAGGTTGTGAATTGCATTCACGATTAAAGACATAAATCAATACTTACAATAATGATTGAGAAAAACAATTCCTTCAATTACTTCACAAAATCTTGAAGAAAAAGTAGTAAGAACAAGAAGAATTCAAGAACAGGTTGATCACAAGTTAAGACTAACTCAATCCTCTCTTTCTCAAGGTTTATGCTCTCTAAAACTATCAAAAAACTGATGTCTCCATAAAAATAAAACCTAAAACATATTTATACAAACACAAGAATCCTTTTCCTAAACCTACAGGGTGAATTTCCATATCTGTCGCTGCTAGTGCCACGACTCAACCTACGATCTGTAGCATGCTCCTACAATTCGTATCTTCTTCTCGTATAATCTTAGCTAGCTAAATTCTGGCTAAGTGTTGGATCTGGGTACGACTCATACTATCATCTCACGACTCGTACTAAGCTCCCATACTTTGAATGAGATATTTAGATGTTTTTCTGAAGTTCATCACGACCAGAATGGTATGACTCGTACCTTCGTCTCATAGGTCGTACTTGCTTCTCGTAGCAGGAGTCAGACTCAGATGAAATTCTTCATGATTTCATCACAACTACCGCATCACGACTCATACAAGCCTGCTACTAATCATACTGGGACTCGTGAGTCACAACTACTCAACCTTAACTTTCAGCAACTTTTCATGGCCATCAGTACGACTTGTAGGTCCTTCCTACGATCCATACTATGGTCTGCACTTTTTTCCCATTTTGCAATTTTTTAAGCTATCTTTTGCAATCTTCAGTTCCAAAACCTGTTTATCCTATAAGAAAAGGAAAAGTACCTCATATCCACATGAATAAACCTAAAATCCATGCTATTTTTTAGTTTTGAGCGTCGAATGTGTTGTGAACCCACAACACATCAACACCCTTAACTTAAGACTTTTGCATGTCCTCAGACAAAGAAAAGAATAACTAAAACACGATGCTCAACTAGAAAATAGACTTAAGATACTACAGCCAATACTCAAACAAACCTGCACTTTCTATACCAACTCTATTGACCCTTTCTCGTGGAACCACATCAGCTAATGTATTACAAGAAACCTCAAAACATTATAAACAGGGATCAAAACATGTCATATAGCTATAAACAGGCACTCAAGTCATCAACAATGTTTTCCACACAGACCAACAGTAAAAGCAAGCATAATCCATGTACCCTCACACAAATGAATTCCCCACTCAGATGTGAAATGTCAAACATGATATGGGACTAATAAAGTAAGGCGCTCACTCTATCAAAGAAGTTACGAGTATTATATGTCAGATACCATAGGTTTGACCTTATTTTCTCTGTGTTGGTTTTTCAGATGGTCGAGTTAAGATCACTATGAGAATTGGTATGACTTGTAATGTAGGCTCAGGGCTGGACATGATAAAGATGGAAGATTTTATAACTTACTATTCCTTCCTTGGCACTACATACATTGACACTACATACATTGGCTACACCATTCACCTAATTAACCCTTTTATTCTTTCATTCCCCTTTTTCCCTTTTTCTCCTTTTTATTCACTTCTGCATGGGTGTGGTGAGTTTTCACTTTTTAGCTTTTTCAAAATTTCTTTGAGCTTTATTATTCAACATTTACAACATATTTTTTTCTTTTCATCTCACCACACCTTATATTTTACCATTTCTTTCTTTTCTTTTCTTTTCCTTTCTTCCATTCCCAACTTTTATGCACCCCTACTCTAGCCACCCTCAACTTAAGCATTTTGCTTATGTTGAGGTTCACAATATACAAGGATGGTCCAAGGCCAAAAAATGTTCATTACAAGAAATGGATACGGTTAATCGGTAAATCAAAGAAACATGGTCTATTAAGGCTCAAACTTTGGATCAAGGGATTCATGCAACTTTTGGTAGGGATATATAGGCTAAAAAGTGAGCTAAAAAAATAATGGCCTAAGATCATATCCTAACCAACCATCCTTAGACTATGCAGAGATCAACCAATCAAGTTTTAGATCTACACCACAATACCGAACTGACTAATATACCTCATCACACATGGTATATTTTCACCTCACCTGTATGGTTTATACATGGTTTAACAAGACTACTCATGCTGACAAAATAAATGACATCCAAAGATCCACAGCAATCATGTATGTTTTCACAAATACATAGCTATTGTATCAGAAAATTTTTAAACAGGGTCAATTTTTTACAAAAAACAAAACTAGTGCAATTTTATTGGCTGAGTACTCCTAAGCTACTTTCTAATTAAACAAAAATCAAAAACCAAAAAATAAAAATCCTACACATGTCGATTCTACTAGATAGCATGTCTGAGGGAAAAGAAACGCAGCAAGAAAAACCCTCAGATGGAACAAAAATCCCAAAAATCACAAGTACACCCCCTCCCATTTTTTTAAAACATAGCTTTGCCCCTGAAGAATCATCTATAAGATAATAGGGAAGAGAACATACCTGTGGCACACTAGGCGCTCCTGTCATCTCGCAGAGGTTGTACCTCCGCTGCAATAGTGGCGCTAGCGGTGGCCAGCACACTCAATTGTGCGTCAATAGAGGGAGTGGTCCTCCCCTCAGCACTCGTGGCTTCTTGGAAGGCCTCTAAAAATGTCTGGGATGAATGTGGCTCTCCTGAAGGTTCATGGACACGGGCAAGCTCGAGCTGGGGTGCTGTGGAGCTGCCTGCTCCTCTAGCTCTCTCATACAGCTCAGTCATATGTGTGTCATGAGTCTGCATGCTCACTGCTCTAGCCCGCTTCCGCTCTTTCCTCTCCTTCTTTCTTCTTTTTCTCAAACTCTCCTCACTAGCATCTTCAGCAGCTCTCTTCTTGCCTTTATAACCAGCTGCTGTCGTCTCCCAATATTCTTCCAAATCAATATCCTCATCAAGTTCGACATCTAAGTCCGGAAGAGTTAGGGCTACTAAAATTGTTGGTTGTCGTGATGAAAACTCAACAACTTGGCTCTGAAGAGCCCCTAACTCCGCGTGGAGACTGCTGGTATTGGTATGCTCCACCATTCTCTCATTTAAACGCCTCTCAAAACTATCTAGGCAGGCATGTAGAGCCTGAGCTGCTGCTTCTATCTCTTACTTGACCCATGGTTTGACATTATCCATCATGGCATGAATGTTACGCGCTGCCATGGTCAATCTCTTAGCTAGCTTTTGGAGGAATTCATGTAGTACCAAGATGTACCCTGCTGGTGTCTGAGCCTTCATGCTAGGAAGTTGTGTAGCTGAGTTGTTGGGAGCTGACTCTAAATGAACGACGTGTATAGCCGGTGTCTCTCTTTTCTCCTGTGTCATGGGGACATTCACCTGTATGCCCCCTGCTGGCTTGGCTTCTGGGATAGCTGTAGGAATCCTGGATCTACTTACCGGGTTCATCTCATCCCGGATAAGGCCTATGTCTGCAATCCTTTGACCTCCAATCAACCGCTCATTACCTCATGGAACTTCTTCCTCCATGCATAATCTGAATACCAGACTCCGGAAACCGCGCCGCTTTTTGATAATGCTCAAACCACACCTCTTACTAAAGTGAGAAGCAGACATTGTCAATAAAGAACCCAACTAGAGGTTGGGGTCAATCCCACAAGGAATAAGGAGACTAGATTATAGACGGTAACTGAACTTGTAAGTTAGTTACTTCTAAATAGGGGGATTCTAATGAAAATTAATAATAAAAAAATATTAAAATTTGGATGTTGATTCAATATCAAAGGATAACTAGGGTTTGTTTTCCCCATGGGTTCATAATTACTACGGGTACACACTCGTGATTATCAACAATACTTACTTATAGAACTAACAACTTAGGTTCATTCAAACGACCAACTAGTCCCTATTGAACGACTATACTCAATCACTCGACCAAGTTTTATGAGCAGTTTCAAAACTATCTATTATCACTAAGTTCCAGATTTAACTATCCTGCGACCACAGCTCAAGTTAATACAATGTATCAAGGCTCTGTTATAATTCTCTTTTCCTAAGCTCTACCTCTTCGACCAAAGTAAGTACGAAATTCGGGCATGTCCTAACGTTGCGCATCGTTAAGAAATGTTGAAGCATGAAGAGAATACAATATAAGTGTTTGTATTGGTTTTAAAATCACTTTGTGTAACCCTAGCTTGTTAATTCACCATGGTTCCCACAACCCTAGCTATGGAGCTTTTAGCCTCTTATAGTTGTAAGGTTGTGAAATGCATTCATTATTAAAGACATAAAACAATACTTACAATAATGATTGAGAAAAACACTTCCTTTGATTACTTCCCATAATCTTGAAGAAGTAGTAAGAACAAGAAGAATTCAAGAACAGGTTTATCACAAGTTAAGACCAACTCAATCCTCTCTTTCTCAAGGTTTCTACTCTCTAAAACTATAAAAAAACTAACGCGTCCATAAATATTGAACGTAAAACATATTTATACAGACACAACAATCCTTTTCCTAAACCAACTGGGTGAATTTCTATATCTGTCACTGCCAGTGCTACGACTCGCCTACGATCCGTAGCATGCTCCTACGATTCGTATCTTCCTCTCGTATAATCTCAGCTGGCTAAATTCTTTCTAAGTGTAGCTAGTGGTTCTATTATGGATCAAACATATAGGTTGGCCAAAGCCCTTCTAGAAAAGATGACAAAGACTAATAGGGCTTCGCACATAAGAGAGACAAATGTGTCTACCCATGAGTCTTTTGTGGAAATGTTTTTGAGAGGTACCGCAAAAAATTCTTGTGTTGCATGAAATATTAATTTAAAAAAATAGGCATTTGAAATGGGAAATATAGCAATTTCTTGTCATACATTGCATATTCCCTATCTGGCCTGTGTATTTGCATGCTCTAATGTCTTGAATCAAAATCTTGTGATAATAATGATTTCTGTGAGCTCTTTCGGTGTTATGCTTTGTGTGGAAAGGTTATTTGAATGAATCTCATGTATTTCTTCTTGTCTAGAACTTGCCCTAAATGTGACTAAAGGAGAAATCCTAGATTTAGCTACACTTAGAACATGACTTTAGGCTTTTTTTTTATTAGTCACTTCACCCAAAATTACCTTCGAAAATGTCTTCATTGCTAGCCAACGTTGAGCCTTTTCACTGTTTATTTTCAGAAACCACTTTACAAGCCAATGTCCCTTTTGTAATACTCTTATTTGACACCCATCCTCCCTAATTGCTAGTGAGGAATTAATGGAAATAATGGGAGCTTGAAGCCGAAGACATAGGGAGAGATAAGGAAATCAATGAAAAAGAGGCAAAAAGTCTATATTTGGGGGTTTAGAAGAAAGGGAGAAAGCGATGAGCCTAAATATGAGATAGCACCAAATTGTGATCAAAATGAATGAAATGATTGGTTGAGAAGCCTTGAATCATCAAAATATAAAAAGAATGGTGAAATGGTGTTACCTCTTACTTAGATAAGGCTTAATGTTAAAGCCAAAAGATCTGCAAGGAGGGAATTTGAAAAAAAAAATTAAAGATGATGAAAAAGGAGGAATAAGGTGGATTGATCTAAGGAGTATGATGGGTAGGATAAAAGTTATCACCAAAAAGGCATAGGGAGGTTCTTGTCACTAGAGCTAAATAATAGTCCAACCCTTATCCCCAGCCTTCATCATGCCCCTCAAGTCGTAATTGATTTTTAGTGTAGTTGCTCTACATTAGTGGCAAGTTACATGAAGGGAAAGACTATGGGTCATGTTGTGTGCATGGAGATTTCTTTTGTGAGATTGAGCGCGATCATCTTATTCTATAATCCTTTCTGTGTGCATTGCTTTATGATAAAGAAAGGGCATTCTCTCTTGTAGTAAGTGGCATCACTCCCTTGTGAGGACGTACTTGCATTAATGTAGAGGTGTGATTGAGGCATGAACAATGTGAGCTCCAAGGCAATCTTTGAATGTGAAGTGATTACGATTTGAGATATTATGTGTGTTTGAATGGATAAACCATGCCCTTGTTTTGCAAAATGAAATCAGTTGTGAATCATGCCTCTACATTGTGGTTACCCCTTGAAACTATCCACATTTTAAGGGGAATTGTTCTCTTTTACTATGAGTTGTTGAGCATTTTCGGGTTGTCTTAGGTTCAGTGGTCATTGATGTATAAATTCATACTTGGTATGCTGTCCATTTGCTCAATTGAAAAGAATTGTATTACTTGAGGACAAACAATGGTTCAAGTTTTGGGGTTTGACGAGTTGGTAATTTACCAACTCATAGGCTTTTAAGAATGATCTTTTGCTTAGTTTTTAAGTCCTTTAGTTGGACTTTGTGGACTTTTTCCTTTGGATGTTGCAGGTACATAACTTTAAGAGAAGGAGAATGAAATTGAGTAAAAAGGATGAAATTCATGTGGAAACCGACGCTCCACCGACGAACACCGACAAAATGTTGGCTGACCGCAGGCAACCACTGAAATGAGATTAATTTCAACTGGCGACTCACAGAATAGCAGCTAGTGAACCGTCGGTGACATTGTTGGTTAGCTCTGGAATTCATCGGACACCAAAAGAGATTAACCAGTGACCCGCTAGTGAAAGACGCCTGAAAGGGCAAACACATCTAGCCCTGAAAAAGAGGAGAATGTTATGACCTACATTTGTACATATTCTTGAAAAGTATTCTGGAAAAACACTTTATTATACTCCATTAGTTTTGGAAGGGAGATTTGCATAGAAAATAGAGTTTTGAATATTTATTTTTCATCTTCATCTTCTTCAGCAAGGTATTCCCCCATTTTAGAGACATTTTGAGCTTTATTGTGTTTACCCTTAATTGTGAAATTGTTGAGTATATTGATAAATAAGCTCTTGCGTATCTCAATTATGATTAGCTAAATCTATAGGTAGAGGTGTGTGATGATGGGTTCTTGATTTAATTGGGTATTTCTATATTTATCTTCTTATTGCTTAATTAGTGCAAATCTATTTATTTCTCCTCAAATTATAGTTGATTTCTCATAGTTGCAAATATCGGTATTGTTTGCTTACTTAATTTTGACTTGAAAAAGAGGAATTAAGTAATGGAGGAGAAGTTAATAGTGGGTTGGGATTTTATTATGTGGAGTTGGGCTAGAAATAGTAAAAACCCATGGCTAGAAATAGCTTAACCCCTAACCCAAACCATATTGAAATAGTTGAATTGCACCTTAAGGTTTGAACGAACTTGAGGAAAAAGTGTCAAAGTGGTTGAAAAACATCGAGAACTCTCTTTCCAAGGTTATTTACACATATTAGTAATAACTTGATTGTCTAGTAAATCCCGATTTGGTTGGATTCCCATCTCATCACACCTCAGGCCTTTTCTCATTATTGTTTCTCGATTTTGGTTATCTTGCTCTCTTGTTTAGCAGAGTTTAGATTAAATTTACTCCCCCGAAATTTTCATTTATATGATCATTTTACATTCCTTGTGGGATTCGATTCCGACATCCGTCGGGCTATTTATTTTGATACAGTGAACATTTATGCTCTTTCATAGAAAATGGTTTAGTTTGGAAGTTATCAGTTAGTTATAAGAATATCCCATTGTTCCTTAATTTCTATATATAAATATGTTCATGCTTTATACATTATGACCTATGGTGTTCCAGTTTATGACTAACATCCTACATTTTTTACAATTTACTCTCATGATCTATCTTGACTTTCATGCATTATTTCTTGCTAACATTTTACTAAGCACGTTTTTACTTACCTCGCATACTCAGTACATTACAAGTACTGCTCGTATACTCTATGCTATATTATTTCATGATATAGGTTCAAGTGATCCAACTCAGTCTTACCGATAGCTCACTCCTATCTAAGCCCAGTTTTGCCCTGCTTTGGGTGAGTCTTCATCATCCAAGTACATTTATTAGTTCAATTTTTTTTCAATTTTGTTTCAGTATTGGAGGTAGCAGGGGGGGGGCTTGTCCCAGCATTTCCTTAGATAGTAGAGGCTTTTCAGACATAGAATAGTATGTTCAGCTTTGGGATTTAAAGTTGTGGTATTATCATTTGATATATGCATGTTATTCATACTTCTTCTTATTAATGTTTAAGTTATTAGTTTCTGCTTTAGTTTATTCTCTTGAGTTTCTATGCACATGCCATGGGTTGACTTGGAGCCATTCGTGGTTCTAGGTCCTATGTCCCGACCAGGGTCTCAGCTGGGGCGTGACAAACTTGGTATTCAAAACTAAAGTTTGGGTGTGTCTGAAAGACGTGTTATGTAAAGTTTTTTCCATGGGTGTGAAGCACTCCACACTTATGGGGAAGAGGCTAATGTTTTAAGAACTTTCCTTCTTTCATGATCTATGTTTGCGATAAAGTACCTCTCTGTTCCTCTAACTCGTGCTATATGCATTTAGTTGGCTTAGATGCTTATTTCGGGTATGGAAAACCTAGACATTTACTGAGGGACTTCCCTTCATCCAGACAAGGCGACGGTGGAATACATACCCTGGCTACTAGTTCAGCAGTTCCTGTAGCCTGCCCATCTCAGCAGGGCACATCTTCTAGTGCAGATGGCAGCCAGTGCCAGAACAGGTTCTATGTGCTATATTCTCGTCAGGAGCAGGAGGTCTCTCCTGTTGTGGTTACTTGTATGTTATGAGTATTCCATCTTGATGTGTATGCATTGTTAGGTCTAGGGGCTACCTTATCTTTTGTGACTCTATATGTTGTTGTTTGGTTTGGTGTTAATACCGAAATCATATCTGAACCCTTCTTAGTCTCTACTCCAGTCGGTGAGCCAGTTATAGCTTGATTGTTATACAGAAATTGCCCTGTCACAGGCCTTTAGAAAGTCAATTCACCCGACCAAGTGGAGTTAGATATGACCGATTTAATTGTCATTTTTTGTATGGATTGGTTACATGCATGTTATGCCTTAGCCAATTGTATAACCCGTACAGTAGAGTTTCAATTTCTGGGTGAGATAATCCTTGAGTGGAAGGGTAGTTCAGCTATGCCTGTAGGTCTCTTTGTTTCCTATCACAAGGCCAGGAAGATAATCTCTAAGGGCTACGTGTATCATCTAGTTTGGGTCAAGAATTCTACATCCAAGACCTTGACTCTTCAGTATGTTTATTTTGTATGTGAGTATCCGAAGATGTTTCCAGATGATCTACTAGGAGTCCCTCCAAAGCGGGAGATTGACTTTGATATTGACCTTTCTCACGACCCGAACATAGGTCCGCACTGAGACACGGGACCCAGAACCATGAATGGTGCCAAGTCGACCCATGGCATGAACATAACAAATAAAGCACATAATTCAAGCGAGAGATGGCAACTGAAGACATCTATAAGCGGAAGTCTGAACACATATCAACCATACAGAGTCAACACTGACAAACTTGAAATTCTACATATTGTCATATAAGCCTTGATGTCACCCAAGCGCATGCAAGAACACGTGATCGTTAAGTAATATAGGATTGTTATGTCCAGATATCGTACCCACAGGGACTTGTCAATTTAATTATTATGAGGTCTTTACTTTGATTTCACTAATCTACGAAAGAAATAAAATGAAGATTGGTTTCAAAAATTAAACTACTAAAATATCCAATGTAAAAATCAACTAAAATGAGTGCAAGTTTGATAGTATTTCGATAATGATGATAGACTAGGGCAATGGAACTTGGTTGGTTTCAAGTCGAATTTTCCAAAGGTAATTAAACTAGCATGACTTTTCCTACTATTGTTAGTTGCAAGTTACTATCCCATTTCTTGCCACTATCCGTAGCATCCAAGAACTATTTAATGAACCCTAATGCCTATATCCCTATGGTCGCAGGAGAAAAATGAAATGACAATTATGCTTAATTGTATTTCAACTAAACGGTGTTGAAGGATATATCCCTTTACTCAACAACAACTTCTATCCTATCACCAATGGGTTCAAGAGTCTTTGAAGTCTCGTTCTGTATTTATTTTTAACCCTTTAGATTCCCTTTTCAAAGTTCAACCAAAAGCCAACAAATTACTTACAAGGTGATCAATATCATATATAATAAATTAACACAAATAGATACAAACAACCATTAAAGAAGAATCAAAACTAAATTTATTTACTCTGCCAAACAATCAACTATTTAGCATGGCTACAACCCTAGAATATGAATTTAGCCCCTCATAGACAAGCGAAAAATTAAATACTTAGTCATCATCATGAGAAAATACTAAGTAAAGAAGAGAAAACCTAGTTGAAGAACCTTGTCTTCCTTCCAAATGGCTTACAAGCTTTCATGACTGAACTACGGAATTAAAATTGAGTAAAGACTACTTCCCAAAACTCCAAAACTCCATAACAAACGACCTAAGGCCATTATTTATAGATGAACATTCAAATAACGCTTCTTCCCTTCAGGACTTGGCTTTAAAATCATTATTTTTTCCCCTGAATGACCCTGGCCCGCCGCCTCTCCTATCTCACCACAGACTTAGTAAAAATTTCAACAATTTCAGCTCCAGATAGGGTCTGGTGCGCCGCCCCCTTCATCTCACCAAGGTGTTCGTCAAATTTCTCTAAGTCTTTGACACATCTGGCACAGGGAACGACTCATCTCGCCAAAATTTTAAGTGAAATTCTCTGATGTTTGAGGGCTAGCGCACCAAAGGGAGATTTTTTTCTTTGAAGTTTAGGACTTGGTATGGGGCGCCAACTGTAGCACCAAAACCGTCAGATCCTCAAATCTTATTTTCTTGCATCATTTTGAGCCCTTTTTTCTTTGTTTCCTACTAAAATCGTTTGTTAGCACATAAAACACACACACACATGATTTAAGCTTGAATTAAGGATTATGAACTGAAAACATGATCAAATATGGGTAAAAACATGGCAAATAGGCATGAAAATATGCCAAATATCACCACCTCACACTTAAAATATTGTTCATCCTCAAACAATTCTTAAAACATACCTAAAATCATGTTTAACCATCACACTTGACACCTCTATCAACTCATACTCAACCAACTAGCAGAGAGTATACATAAAGTGGTTTATCATCATACAATAATTCTCAATGAAGCAGATAAAGAGATTTCACAATCAAGAACACACAACCTCTATAAATTGTCATGCCTCACATTGGGAGGCATAACTGTAACCTAATGCCACACTGAGACCTGGGATGACCTGGATGGGCATATGCACCTCCGGTGCCTGCTAGCAACTCAAAATAAATAAAACAAACTGCTAATCTCGACTGTAAACACAACCTCGGGCCAATAAGGCCATGCAACACCTGTAAAATAAAATAGCTAACCCATAAAACATAAAAATAAAGGGATCCTACGCGGGCCGACAAGACCACCATGCTATATAGTTATAACAGAATGAAAACAGGCGGTCATATTCACACTATAGCCGACAAGGCTACTAACTAACTAGCTAAACTAATCCCCACACAACCAACATGTAAAATATAACATATGTAGGCCCTACACATCCAACAACAAACAACTAACTAAAGATTGTAGTCTGCAAGCCTCTATGTGTGGAATAGTGGTCGAGACAGGGCCCCGACATACCCAAAACAAAACAACAAAAAGAGCAAACTTCCACTACCTGGAAACTCCGAATGAAAGGAGCTAACCAATCTGCTGACTCGGAATAGCTACTAATAGAGGTCCTAAACCCTGTCTATCTAAACCTACAGGCAAGTATGGAGCGCCCCATGCGTGGGCGTTGATGAGCCCGCAAGTGTACGGGTCGTACAAGTAATACAGTGGCTCTTTTTAAGAACCGGAATGTCGAACCCACAGGAATAGGAATACGGGGTGAAAACCTTCGTATGTTAATTTACTACCACTACAACAAAGTGAAGACAACAAACAAAGAAAATTATTTGTTTTGAGAAATATAATTTTTTACTAAACTAAGCTATTTATACAATTGAGTCTAACTATGGATGAGAGCATGCCGAGGCTGGCAAAGAACATGTGAAGAAACGAACTATCAATATACGTGGTTTACTTTTCCTCCTGCTGCTAGTCGGAACTACGCTTCATGGATTAAAACTTCGTATTTAACCCAACTTAAGAATCATGAACCTCCCACCTACATTTTCGTGATAAGCAGGAATTCAAGTTCTAGCTATACAAAACCTACCCACACATGACTAATAATGACTTTCGGGTATATTTCTATCCCGAAGGTAAACAATTCCCAATTTTCCCAAACCAAGAACAGATCATATCCTATTAATTCACAACTTTCCACCCTTCACCCTCGGTGAAACCGGACTTTTGGATTTCATACTAACATTGGCCGTATATTAATGTAGTAAGAACAAGAATTAAATAGAACAACCAAGGAAGAAAAGAGAAAATAAACCAAAGAATCAATAATTACATTTCAACACAACGTTCATAACCTCAGCAAGAAGGAGAATTAGCCACTCATTTGTGGATTAAACATCACTAAACGAGTGTTAATCATACAAGCAATTGAAAGGAAGAAGAAAGAGATAGAGAAAAAACCCTAAGAATTTCGCCCTCAAATCGCCCGTAACCCACGTTCGCTCCACCCAAATGTAATTATTAAAAATGCCTCTAGTGTTCTATTTATCTAGGGATAAATTTTCCCGGAATAACGAGCACGTGTCACTTGAGTGCATCGCGGAGCACCGCCCTCCGTGACACGGGGTGCAAACGCGGAAGCCCTCCTTAAATTGGTCCACCCGTAATTGCTTCAACGTGGCACGACGTGCATCACTGAGTTCGCCAACGTGCCACTTGCAATCGCGAAATTCTCTCGGAAATGCAAAGTCCTCGGAGAATTCACTCCCAATGGCACGGCCCTCGATCGCGGACCCTCACCGGAATTTATTGGAATTTTCCATCCTGTGAAGAGTGCATCCGCGATGGCACAGGTCACGGGCCTACCCGCGGAGCTCCTTGTGATCTCTTGCTTCACCAACCGCTTCCTTGCTCGCTCCCTAGTTCATCTTTGACTTCTTCCAACATGTCATTTTTCTTCATTAAAAGTATGTTTTTCCTACAAAACAACGCTAATCATGTTGGTTAGTATAAAATCACACTTCCGCACAATTTACATGAGAATGTACAAACATTATTACACAAACAAGACAAAAGTTATACATTTGAGTATCGAGTTTGGCATATAAATAAAGTTCTTTATCACCTACCCCACACATAAAATCTTGTTCGGCCCTTGAACAATACTTATACAACTCATGCAATTGCTAACCTATCATGGCTCTTAGGCTCGACCATCCGAACTACTTATACCGATTATGTTCAAACAAATCATCAAGAGAAACATGCATAGTATCATTATTACAACGACACTTAATAAATCAAGACCTCCTAGCACAAGAATCGACTCGATATCGGCAAACTCATGCATATTAGCTGACCAAGATATCCGATACGACTTATTCTTCATCAAAACATGTGCCCTCACAACAATAGGAGAGATTCCTGCTTTAATCACATGAACTCGAGGACATCACATGTCGGGGTATATATGCACAATTTCGCTCACTCTCCCAAACGAATTCACATGCATTGTGTCATGACCCATAAGCTTGCCTCTAGTATTACTCACTAATATATGGATGCGTGATGTAAGATCCTCGACTTAATGGGTTGTAATGTAAGCTACGAACTAGTATATACTCGGGCTAACCAATAATAGTAAGCGCTTTTTCACACATCCCTATCAACTTCTAGAATTATTTTCTTCCTTCCTCCTCTTGAAGTTTATCTTTATATTTATCACCCATTTCTTTAACACACGACTAACGAAGAGAAAATTGAGTTAAACAACTTTCTTTCCCTTCAAATCCGCTATTCCACCCTTGACTCTTTTTTCTTTCTTTCTCTCTTTCTTTTTCATCACTTTTCTTTTTTTTTATCACTTCACTCTGTGACACCATGGGAAAATTATACCTTTTCTTGTGCTTAAGAGCTTCGATTTTGGTTTAAGGACCATGAAAAGAAGGGGTTCACTTGGTTCACACCCTTTGACAAAAGAAAACCGTAAAAGAAAATTTATAAGCTAAGGGCTCAACGGGCTGACTAGGTTTAATCTTCAAGGTAGATATGAAAAGAAACAAGAAAACTTTTTGGGTTGACAAAGAAATGCCTACATCCTTTTCCTACACTACACTTTCCTTCATTTCAAGCTTCGTACACACGATGTGCAAGTTCTAGACAATCGACAACAGCATGGAATAAACAATTCCTCACTATACACTCAATGCACATGCTCAACTCAAGATGACTTCTCAGATTCTTTAATCGCCTAATCACAAGAATTCAAAATTAAGCCTCAATCACACCGAATCGACTCACGTATAAGTGTCTTGCATATGTACAAAAATTTGCATGCTTTCTACGAATCATCTTTGCTATATAATTATTATGTACAACACGCAACAAGGATGTCGGAGCCATAGTATAGCAACATGCATGGGATACAACCAACAATCCAACTAAAAAAAAAAAATTAAATAAAGGAAAAATTTAAAAATAAAAATAAAAACGAACTATAACTAATTCACCAACCACTTTCCCAAGACTGGGCCGTCATCCATCCATCATAGAGAAGGGTCACTATTTATGACTTCGGTTCAATGGGACTCTTCTCGGCAAAAGAATCGATAAAAAACTCCGAGAAACCCAAAAGAAAAATAGTTACGAAAAAATTTAAAAAAAAAAAAAATGTCGATGATTTCGATAAGATCACATACTCAAGCAATATCATTCCACAAAGACACAACAACAATTTCACAAACAATATTTACATCAATGAACATACACATAAAACAGTCAAATTAAAACAAACACGACAACAAGGCACAGAACATGCGATGATATGGCACAAAAAGGCAAATTCAAGACCTAACTACTCCCACCCCACACTTAAAATCGAACACTCGTCCCCGTGTTCACAATTACAAATGCAAAGGTGGTTCGTGAAACTCCCCGACGGGGCCAAAGTATTCCACTTCTCATCGTGCCGCCTCATCCCCTATATTCGAAGCCCCACTGTCATCCTCGCGAGCGTGTTCTCGTCCGTGGGGACGCCATCCGTAGAAGTTCCACAAAAGCTGGGCCCACCCGATAATAGCACCTCGGCGTTTTCGGCAAATGGGTAATCTAAGCCGAGCTGCCATGTACCCTCTGCTAAGCCGGCTTCCCCACAGTGCGTATCGGAGCACCACGATCCCGGCCACGCGGGACATATCGATCGTCCTATGTCGCCTGGCCAAGCAGGAGAACAGCCCATGCGTGGTGGGTCAAGTTTTTGTTTTGTGACATCAATGGCACACCGCCCATCTCGCGGATGTAATCTAGGCCTCCTCGACTTCTGTGCCTCAGAACGTCACAAGAACACACAACTGCACTGCGTCTTGATGCAATCTCTTCATGGCGGATGATCACCGCCCCAACATTGACTTCAAATTTTCTAATGTGGCGATATCATGATGAAGACGATCCTGTCACATCCGTCATGTGCAACCCCCGAATCAAACAGGAGTAAACGATCTTAAGCCATATTCTCGTTTCCCTGCTTCATCTCAGGCATAGGCGCGTCTCATGGTAGCCCTCTTGTGCTCGCTCCAACGTGTCAGGGACCCGGTTCCACATAATGTGCGTCCGAGACCGCATAAGGTGGAGTGATGTTCACTGCCGAGTACATGGCTGCCTCCGTATTTGCGCCCTAGGATGGCATTGAGGTGGTGAGGCTCCAATGTGACGATTTGGCCCTTATCTTGATGGTGTGACTCCTCAATGTCGGGTTCCCTGGCATAGAATTCTGATCAAGTGCGTGTCGTGACTCCTGGCCTGGAAATGAAACGTAGCCTGAAGAAATAATAATCTCTTGTACTATCCGGGAACTCTTGTGCCAATGGTTCTGGGCAATATGTTCCTCGGGAAGTATTTGTTCTCTTTGTGTTTGGTGAACCATATTTTTCTTCGCCTACCTACCAGAAACTCCATATTACAAGGCCGGCCGCGTGGAACCTGCTGCAGGCCGGGCCGACCGTTGCTCCTGTACCTCAATCTTTTTTTCTCCCGGCGCCGATGTTGATGCGCCCCTTTCCTTTTTGTCCTTGCTTGCTAGACATTGTCTCTGCTAAAGAAAAATGCATAGAGAATAATGTTAGTCGAATTTAGCTTGACTAAGGTTGGGTTTGCCTGGCCACCCCACACTTAGCTCCTAGGCTCACATTATAATTCTAAGTAAGAACATCTTTATTCTAATTTACAAAAAGGATACACAAATTTAACACTAACCAAAAAATAAAAAAACAAAATCGCCTCGTGCCTCTTAAAATTCGAAGAAACCTCTATGTGCTCACTCGTACTTCGTACAGCCAATTCCAACATACTATCGACACTCATTTCATTACATGGCATTCACTAAAAGAAAATAAGAAACAAGAATACTCCACCAACAAAAACTAAGCAGCTCCCCCGATTTTCATGTAATTCGATGAGTTTTTGAATTTCACTCCAATTTGCACTTCGAGAATTGCATCGTTTAAGCATACACGATAAGCATACACAACACAATTCACCCAACATGCACAACCCACAATTTTTCAACAATTCCTCTTCTCAATTCAACTTTTCAACTTCACAATCCATCCCTAACCACAATCTAGCACAAAATTCATTAAGCAGCGCAATTAACGAGTTCATATGATCACAACGATATCTACGAACACAATTAACAACAACCCAAATGTATTTAAGCTCAATTTTATTTCATGGGCATGGATTCTTTCAAAGATGCTAAAATCGAATTTTAGCTAAAAATCAAAGTTGAGTTCAAGAACATACCTTGATTCGAGTACGACGAAGAAAAGTTGAGAAATTTTATTCCTTATGCCGTGACACGTTGAGGGAGAGGGATTTTGGGGGTAGCTATCGTGGAGGGTAAAGAAACATAGGAGAAATGAGGGGTTTTGGGGTTTTAAAAGTGCTTTTCGAGCGGGTTACCCGATGACCTGGTGTGACCCGACGCGAGCCAACACGTCACGTGTCACGGAGGGTAACGCGGAGCTTGCCCCTCCGTGACACCTGGAGCCATCGCTGGCAGTATTCGGAATTTTTTAAAAATTCCAAATTTTGCCTTCAACGTGATCACTTGAGGGGTAACGCTGGAGGCCCTCCTCCGTGACACGAGCCATCGCGCAAGCTCACTGCTTTTGCCACTTAAAAATAAATTTTTCTTACTCCTGCTTCCTTTTGCATTCCTTTGCATTTTTTTTCTCCGTTCAACCTCGTACGTCTTGTCACATGAAATCGGTTAGAATTTCCAAATTGGAGAAACAACAATATTTTTATTTTTCATTAATTCTATACATAAAAATATTGAATAAAAATGAAAATCTTTTTCTTCTTTTTTTTTTTTTTTTTTTTTCATATGTACAAT
Organism: Datura stramonium; assembly: GCA_018107945.1. NCBI lineage: Eukaryota > Viridiplantae > Streptophyta > Magnoliopsida > Solanales > Solanaceae > Datura > Datura stramonium. The sequence goes on from JACEIK010000706.1 coordinate 18,598, forward strand.
TTTTACAATACATTTCACTGCTGCCTCCCGTGCAGCGCCCGGGCTTACCGCTCCCGGCTCGACGTCATTTGAGCTCATTTGCCCCTAGGTGACTAGACGCTTCTCACGACGTACCCACCCTCATCAAGCTTGTCTTCCCTATCGTGGGGCTCTCCCTTTAGTTCTCGTTGTTCAATGCCTGGAGCCACACTCGGTTGCTCAAGCACGTTGATCGAACGAGATTCTTCGTACGGCCGGGAATTTGGTGGCTTTGTACAATATCAAACACCTCCACTTTGTCGTGTAAGCCGTATCATTAGCTGCCCCCGCAGTTTCATCTATAAGCTGCCTGTTAAGAAAGGTCGTCCCAAATAAATGGGACTTCCGAACTGCTAAAAGTCCAATACAACAAAGTCCACCGGGAAGATTAGGGAGCCGACTTTGCACTAGCACGTCCTCCACAATGTCTCGGTCTTGCTAAGGAACGTCCGCAAGCCGAAATCACCGTTGTAGGTCTAGGACTTCCTAGACCTAACTTGAATACCGGTTGGCATCAAGTTAATGCTCGCTCCCAAATCACATAAAACCGCGAACTCCTGGGACACTTTGCCCGATTGTCACTTGAATTGTGAAGCTCCTGTGATCTTTGAGCTTCGTGGGCAACCGGTTTTGTATCTCAGGAAGTGCACTCTTCGTAAGGGCCACCGTGGCATATTCGCAAGCCTCGCTTTTTTGTTGGCCACGGCGTCCTAATGTACTTTGTATATGCTTGGGCACTCGCAAACATCAACAAGAGGTAAGTTAATGTGTACTGCTTGAGCACCTCCATGAACTTCTAAGCACGCTCCTCCTTGTGCTTCTTTAATCGTTGAGGGAACGGGGGTGGAGGTCTCACTGGGTTCAGCATCCTCGTGTTTCCCCCTCATCATTCTGCCCTCTCCGCTTCGCTACTTCCCGACCGTTGAGGTGGCTCGGTTCCACTCCTTCAACCGCAAGCCACTCCGCAGTCACCGCATTCACCTCGCTTGGGGTTGGGACTGTGTCACCGGGAGTCCTCCTAGGCCTGGTGTCTCGGGGCCCCAAAGAAATTGCCCAAATTGATACTCTAGTGCCTTGGTAGCTAGCTGAATATTTTTTACATCGGCTGCCAATTTGACATACGCCCGGGCAATTGAGCGCTAGCTATCACCGTTTGAACATCTCCTCAACGCCGGGTGATGGTGGTGGAGGAGGGGCATTGTTATTTCTGTATTGTGCTTGATAGTTCCCGTGGCCCTCCTGATTCCGCCGCATCCCCGACTCGAACTCGCCTTGATGGTTGTTGCTACCCCAAGAGAAATTCGGGTGATTCTCCGGCTTGGAATTGTAGCTATTCTATACCGTCGGTGATTGCCTTTGTGCATTCCGACAAAGTTCACCGAGTCCGATTTTGCTCCACAACACTCAGCTCGAGTGTCTTATTGCTCCCGCACACTTCACCAAACTGGCCGCACCGCATTAATCAGCTTGAGAGATGGCTCAAGTTCACAAGTGTCGGGCGGGTGTTCAATTGATTCCCGCAAAAGCAATGACCAGGCAATGATAGCCGTGAAACCCATCCACTTCCAAGACTCCAGCCGCTTTCCTGCTCCCTCCCTTGAAGAGTCCGCATTCCACTCCGGGATTTCCCCGCGAAATACGATTAAGCAAAGAATAAAGCTCTTTTCATAAGTCTTTTCTAAAGCTTGTCCCCCAAACTCGCCGAATCCAGCAAAATTTTTGTGTGGGGTTCCAAACATTCTATAAAAGTGTGCACCAAAGACATCATTTGACTCGATGGTGATGAGGACAAATTCCTCAACAATGATTTAAATCTCTCCTTAAGCTTGATACGCATTCTCTCCTTCCCTTTGTTTAAAACTTAGAATTTGAATTCAAGCCTTGTCGCTTACCTGTGAGGGAAAGAATCGGATCGAACTTCTTTGCAAGATCATCCCATGAGGTGATAGAGTTTGGGCGGTCACTTTCACCAATTCTTACATCTCCCAAAAGTGAAAATGGGAAAAGTGTAAGCCTGACATAATTCGTTGACACTCCAATGGGGATGTGGGTGTCACTTATCTCCTTTAAAATTCTCAAGATGTTGTGGGTCCTCGTGAGGGAGACTCAGAATCGCCCGCTTTGTGTGCAAGAATCGCACCATACTCGTTTCTTACCAACCTCTCCTGCCTGTGCTTGCGAATGCTATATTACAGCATGTGATTGCCACATCGCAACCGGCCTCGGCCAAGTAATCTTCTGCACCACACGCCTGCAGTACGATTGGTGGACTTCGTGGGTTGCTCTCAAGTGATAGTTTGTCTCGAGTAACCGCAACTTTCCTAGAGCTTCTCTCCGTTGATGATTAAACACTGCTCCTAAGGATGGATCCACTAAACCTTGTCTTCGCCAAAGGTTCAACAGACCTGTTTTCTCGGCAAAAATATAAAAGGCGACCAAGTTGTCAACACTAAAATATTGAAAAAGAAAACTAACACTTGAAATAAAAGTAAAAATGAAAATTTCACCACTGCCTATTCCCGGCAACGGCGCCAAAAACTTGATTGAGCCCGCAAGTGTACGGGCCGTACAAGTAATACAAAGGGCTCTTTAAGAACCGAATGTCAACCCACAGAATAGAACAGCTGGTATTTCACATGTTAATTTACTACCACTACAAATGAAGGAAGACAACAAGCAAAAGAAAAAAATTGTTTGTTTTGAGAAATATACTTTTACTAAACTAAGCTATTTATACAATTGAGTCTTAACTATGGATGAGAGCATGCTGAGGCTACAAAGAACATGTGAAGAAACGAACTACTTCAATATACGTGGGTTTATCTTTTTCCTCCTCGGTTGCTGGGGTCTAATCATCGCCTATGGATTAAAACCTATTTAACCCAACTTAAGAATCATGAACCTTCCACCTACATTTTCATGATAAGAAGGAATTCAAGTTCTAGCTATACAAAACAGATTCCACACATGACTAATACGAATTTCTAAGGCTTTTATCCCGAAGGTAAATCAATTCCCAATTTTCCCAAACAAAGAACAGATCATATCCTATTAATTCACAACTTTCCAATTTCTTTTGCCCTCGGGTGAAACCTATTTTGGATTTACACTAACATTGGCCGACATTAATGTAGTAAGAACAAGAATTAAATAGAACAACCAAGGAAGAAAAGAGAAAACAAAACCAGCAATCAATAATTACATTTCAACACAAAGGTTCATAACCTCAAAGAAGAAGGAGAATTAGCCACTCATTTGTGGATTAAACATCATTAAACAAGTGTTAATCATACAAACAATTGAAAGGAAGAAGAAAGAGATAGAGAAAACCCTAAGAATTTCGTCCTCAAACCGCCTCGTAACCCACGTTCTTGCTCCACCCGCCGAATTATTAAAAATGCCTCTAAGTGTTCTATTTATACTAGGATAAATTTTCCTAATAACGAGCAACGGTGTCACGGGAGTGCACGCGGAAAGCACCGCTCCGTGATACGGTAAACGCTGAAGCCCTCTCTCGAAATTTGTCCGCCGTATCGTTTCCAACGTGGCACGACGTGCACGTGAGCTCGCCAACGCTACGGTGCAACGCGACCCTCTCTCGAAATGCAAAGTCTGGAGAATCACTCCCAACGTGGCACTGCCTGATCAAGGACCCTCACCGGAATTTATTGGAATTTTCCATCCTGTGCAGCAGTGCATCCGCGGAGTGTGCGCGTGTCACATGCCCATCGCGGAGCCCTTGTGATCCTTGCTTCACTCAACCGCTTTCCTTGCTCGGTTCCCGAGTTCATCTTGACTTCTTCCAACATGTCATTTTTCTTCATTAAAAGCATGCTTTTCCTACAAAACAACGCTAATCATGTTGGTTAGTATAAAATCACACTTCCGTACATTTTACATGAGAATGTACACACATTATTAGACAAACAAGGCAAAAGTTATACATTTGAGTATCACTTGCCATATAAATATGCCCCTTATCGTGCGCGCACAAATATACCGACATGTAAGGCGCAATAAAACCGAGTAAAGAACTAAATGTAAATAGCAAGGAGGGGCTAAATCAACCGTAAGCTTTCATTCATAAACATGCATCTAGTAATTACTACACGAATGAGAGCCGAAACTCACGACTATACATTCATAAGAAACTTCTAGCAAGCAAGCATGCAAACAAGAACCTAACCTTGCCCCCATAAGTTTGGAAAATATAATCATCAGCGTAGATAATCAAACTTGGGCCCCCATAAGGGCCGTGGCAGCTGCGCCTATATAATTGCATTGGTACCCCTGAGGTACTATGAGTAACTGTATTTGAGCCATCTGGCTCTTGTAATCATATCCGAACCATTTGGACTCACTGTATCCGTGCCATCTAGGCTCCCGTAACTATACCCCAAGCACAAAGGCTCTACGACACCAGAATATTACCGCGGTGTAAAAGAAGTCCGTAAGTGTATAGTCTTCAATATGGTCCTGTAGGCTATACTTTAGTCCTTATCGACAATATGTAGCTCCGTAAGTGATTCATTAGCTCCATAAGCAATACAAATATCATAGCTCCGTAAGAAACCTATAGCTCCATAAGCATTAGCAAAGACGTAGCTTCATAAGTAATTAATAGCTCCATAAATAGTCCATACAACTAGCAGCCTCTTAGCTATTCATGGCGAGAGGTAGTATGAAATAAGATTTACCCCAACTAGGGACACTATGTTACAATCTACAAATCTAATCACTCAAAAGGCATATCTGGCCCCTCAACTTTAACGCGATCATTAGTCGCCCTAGTGCCCATATTCCGCCAATAGCACACCTTGTGTGCCAACACTTGACTAGAGGGTTCTCGGGCAGCGATTATAATCTCTAACGGCCTAGACGAAATAGGGCGAGGTCCGGCGGGCTTCAAGAGATACTTGCGTATCATGCTAGGACAATGATAGCTCATAAGAGAATAACAAGGTCGTAAGCGACTATCTATATAATTCCTTGTTTGGGATGATCAGAGGGCTTCTAACAACCGCACATGCCCTAAGCGGTCACCCTAACTCCACAGCTATCTTACTATAACTCTTAGCCTAGGAAGTAACACTCGTGATACTATGGTTCTAGTCAATTTGGACCTAATCTCATTTGTCCAGATTTCATATGTGGCTCTCAGGGATATTCAGCTCGTAAGTAGGTATATTCCGACCTAGTCCTCACGCAACCTATACTTAGGCATCCAATAGAGTAGCTTGGGATGTTAGCCTCACATCTAACTACTAATAAGGTTACCTCCTTAGGTACTAATAGTCTATCATACTTGTAACAACTGGGAATACATTCTAAGTGACCCATACATCAAGCACTAGGTTGAATGAGGCTAATGGTCACTAACAATAGCCAATCATATGGCAAGCTATCGCCGATCATTAGCCAACCCCAGCAAACTGATGAGACAACCATCCTATTCAATTCTGGCCCTCGGAGGCATCAAGGTATGCCAACGGCCTCTAGAAGAGCTTTACTCGACAATATAAAAGAACTAAAAGTTGTATCGCCTGACCGTGTCTTCTACATTGTCAAACCTACTGCATGTCAGCCCAACAAAGAACCCATAAACTTCTGGAAGGCCTTGCATGACAATAAAACACTCTGGCACATCTTAAATTGTAAACAGGTGAAAGGGATGCTATTGTATAGTCTCGATAAATTCAATAGTAGCTAACTGTAATAATACAGCACAATCATTATCTAGTAACAAATGGCAAATCACAACATATAAGATCATTATCTACTTTCGAGGTCGTAGGTCGATTTACCATATGATGAATAACTTTCCGAAGAGATAAGCCATCACATACCTCAAATGTTGATTCTCGTTTATCAAAATAGTTCCAACCTGCAATTGATAATTCCACTCAATTGCACCTCTATGCTATCACCGGTAGATTCTTAGGACTCGCCAAAAGTGATTTCACAATTTTTATTTAGCAAGGTTCCAATACTCGAGCGAATTTTCAAGAAATAACTCCGCAGACATTCTCAAGAGTAGAAATCATTACCTGAGAAGAATTGCAATTAAACAATGTTTGGATAGCATAATCCGACCTAATTTGAGGAAAAACACTGGGTGGAATAGTCGCCCGACTCGTATCTTTTCATTTGGGAAAATTTTAAAATGATTCACTAAACATACACCTAAATATGTATAGGTGGGAAGTTGTCACACCCCGCCTTGGGAGGCATGATCGACACCCGGTGCCCTACTAAGACTCGGGATCGCTGACTACCGAGCCTAAGCACCTTCGTGCCTTGCTCTAACCCCGATTCATGGAACCACCCTGCCATATAATAATCAGAATACAGTTTCTCCACACTAGGCCTATAGCATCCTCGTAAGAAAAACAACAACAATTCTGTAACTACGGTGAGTATAAAGGAACCTATGAAGGTCGACAAGGCCACCATGTCACTAGTTTCACCGAAAAAGCCGAACTAAATGCTAATCGCTTCGTGACCGACAAGGCTTACCAACTATCAACTATAAAAGGCCCCACACGGCCATCATAAACAAACTAAAACATACACACCGCCTCACACGACTGGTACGACTAACCATAGGGAATATACAATCTGCAAGCCTCTAAGAATGATAATAAGATGGCCTGACAGGCCCCGCCTACCCAGAACTGTACAACAAAAAAAAAAAAAAAAAAAAAGAGAAATTAAACCCTAGCCGTCAAGCCCGATGACTGGAGCCGATGACTTTGTGTGCCGGCCGAATTATGAGGGCTCCACGTCTATGAGTACCTATAGGCAAGTAATGCGCCTCCTAAACGAGCGCGCACCATAGGTAACGAGTATGCAAAGCAATAACTAGAATATAATAGATAAACAATAATACTCGATAGTTACCGAAGTATAGGAGATGGCAAAGATCGCTCGGGGATAGCATAATTCGAAATGATCTAATCGTACTTGAGAGAAGGTAAGAATCATACGAGCCAAGGCGCGCCCCATATCTATCAATTTAATAAATAACACATATATCATACAAGAAACCTATACAAGCCCCTATGTTTCTAAGGTACCAATCAACATGCAATCTATATACCCCTACCTGTGTCGCCATCCACCTAGTAACTTTTCACACCACGCACCTAGTAACTACGAGCATCCCGCCGGCCCCTAGGTATGCAACTGGGCTCTAGTCCCCGACTATCGTTGTATCTCGAGTCCGTGAGGACTCCCCAGAAACCGTGATTTGAGACTGTGACAGAATCAGACCAGACTGTGCTAGCGCCGACGAGGTGTGCTATAATGTCAATTTCGCCGCTATGGGGAATGCCGCCTCTCCCATCTTCTATCCTTTGGAGGACTCGCATGCCACTCCTTGAGGACGACTCTCACCCTCCAAGTGTGAGTCGACACAACTATTAACCCCGGGCGGCAAGGAATTCTATGCGCCTAACATAGAATAATAATCAGTTCTACAAACAAAATAATACATATATAACATATATATATATAATTTGTTACACCCTGTAAGTTTCTAAGGTTTATACTACGTCGTTTTAATATATTTTTTCTATCACTTTTTATTTCAATCATAATTTAATTTCCAATTTCATATAACTGACTATCTCAAATGTTTTTTTTGTTTTTTTAATTAAATAATAATTATTCAAGAAAGTCTTACTCGACCACACTGGGCATAATACTTAGCTTTGAAACGTTTTCCTAATTATTCTATTTTTACTATACTAAAATTACTATCTTGCCGAAGAAATCGAAGCTTACATACCTCGCCGACTTCTTGACTAACTAACGTAACTCGACCAATATCCAGCTATTTCTTCCAACCGCATTCATATTCATAGCAAATAAAACTAAATTCATCAATATTCATGAAGAAAACACTACTTTGAATATATATACTGCCCAAACTTTGACTTATCGAAAAAACAGTGGAAAACTCGCTATTTCTGAAAATCCATAAGGGAGAAATACTCACTTTAGGGCTAGGAGTATATTGAAACTATTTTGGAACAATTCCCTGCACTGAGCTCAGAGGACGAAGATTCGCCGGCCGAATTTTATAAAACTAACTCCGTAGGAATGCTCCCTACAGCCTTATACTTCGCTACCCGGCTAATTTCAAAGTTGGACTGCGGTTTGACGGCGTAATCGGATGAATATTTGTATGGAATCCCTCGTCTTCCTCTGTTTTTTGTCACTTACTCGGAAATTAAAAGATGGGAATGATTTAAAACAAAGTGGGAAGGCTAATATACTTGGGGGCCTTCGAGTCGCATTTGTGGAATGCGATTTATAAGTCACATTTGTCGACGTAATTTATAAGTCGCATTTGTCTTGCGACACTCCGATTCTTGGCACTTGTCCGATCTTCCCCCGAGCCCTTTTTCTAGCACATATGGAATTCTAAAACTCTAACCAACATGCGAATAGGCCATCTAAATGTCAAGAATTTACTAGGGTGTAAGCATCCTCTCCCCCATTAACATTCATCTCGAATGTAAACTCCGTCACCGGAATCTCAACTTACTCGACTTATTCTCGAAAAATTTTGGTAGAGTTTCCCCTGTAATATGGACTACCTCAAAATCCTCGAAATGTAGAAAAGTCCAATACAAAAAGTATTCCACACACACTATAATATTCATCACGCACAGACTAGAGTCAACTATTTCATTTATACACATAAATATAAGGAAACTCATAAAACAACAATACTAACGTACCTTGCCGATTAAGTATGAAATAACCGAGGATATCTGACATTCATATCTTCCCTCTCGCTTCCCAAGTCATTTCCTCTCGCTCCCGTTACTACATAATATCTTGAAAGAAGCAACATCAGTTCTTAATCTCGCGACCTACCGGTCTAGTATGGCTACCGGAACTTCTTCATAAGCTGCCCTTCTTGTAACGTGGACATCCTGAACTCGGGACAACTCGAGGGGTCTCCTATATACTTCCTTAGTATGGACACGTAGAAACAGATGAATGTACTCAACTCGAGGTAGGTTCAACTGTATGCCACATGGCCTATTCTTTGGCGAATCCGATAAGGCTCAACAAATCTGGATGAGCTTGCCTTCTTTCCGACCCTACCACCCCTTTCATTAGAGAAAATTTCAAGAATACCCAAGCCATTCACATTAAATTCATGGTTTCTGCCGCACACGCATACGATTCGTGCCTGGCGCTGGAAGAGGCGTTCTATGACTGGCCATTTCTTCTCTCGATCGATGAATAATATCTTGCCCAATCGCCGACTACTCTACTTTGAACCAGCCAACCGGGCGATCTACACTCGCCCATAATGCCTCATAAGTCGCCATCTGATAGCCTAATGGTTATCAAGTATTATAAGTGAACTCAATAAGTGGCATGTTACACTCCCGTAAAATTCCCAACACATAGTGGCCTATTCTCATGTTGGTTAAGAGTATTTGAATGCCATACATGCTAGAAAAAGGCCCGGGGACATCGCATGCGCCAAGTCGGGCGTTGCCGCAAGGCAAAAATGTGACTTATAAATCGCATTCTCCAGAATGCGACTTATAAATCATATTCCAGAATGCGACTTATAGGTCCCAATTATATATAATCCTCCCGCGATGGCAACGTGTAATGGAGGGTGGGCCTCCGCGTTGGCTCCGTGACACGTTGGCCTTGACCAAACACAAGTATATAAAGCCCCACTTCGGTTTAATTGATTAAAATCTTATAATTTCCAGAGAGTTGCGACAGAGAATGTGTAGAGGGTGCGAGCACACACTATCGCCGATTACGCCGTCAAACGTAGTCCAAATTCAAATTAACCCCGGATACCGAGGTATTTAGCAAAGAGGGAGCATTCCTACGGATTTAGTTTCGCGAAATTCCGCCGACAAATCGTCGTGCTACCTACTCAAGGTGGAACTGCTCCAAATTAGTGTCAATGTGCTCCTAGCCTTAAAAGTGAATACTTCTCCTTCGACTTTCGAAATAGCAAGTTTGACTTTCTTCGATAAGCCTAAGTTTAGGCTATGAAATATATCGAAAGTGACGTTTTCTTTCGAATATTATGTATTTAGTACTAATTGACATATATGTAAATGCAAATGGGAGAAATAGCCGGAGTACCGACCGAGCTTCGGGTCCGTTAGCCTGGACAACCCGAGGTTAAGGTATGTAAAGACAATTTCTTTCGGCAAGTTAGTAGCTTTAGCCTTGTACATCATAGCAGACTCCGTAATAGAACTCCCCTGAGTTGAATGATGAGTATTGTGCAAGTTCAAGAACTGCTTGCGTTGTTATATCGTATCAAATCCAGTTAGAAAAGCATACGCCTAAATGGCGAGTTAGCATTCCGTATTTAGTACAATTTAGTATGTGATTAGCAAGCATGTTTTTAGAATAATATGACACGTATATTCGTAATGTGTTAGTAAAGTGTACCGATAGACAAGATAGTAACTGCCATGTATTAGCCATTCACAGATGATATCTTGGCTACAGTAATAGCCATACAGACAGATAGTATCTTGGCTACGCATTAGCCATGCATTAGATAAAGATCACGTGATTCGCATAAAAAACAAGATGAGAATCGATAAACACGTAAAGAGATCGACAAGGAATCGAATCCGTATAGCATTTTTCAGTTAAAGATGCTTGCTATATATATGTGCTTAATTGTCGGTGACTTGGTTGTGTCGTGAGGGCACCCGAGCGTCCTCGCGCCCCTAGGTTGGTAATCGTGTCGCCCACCTGAGCGGGTGGGGTTTACGCCACCCAAGGAGTGGCATGCCGTCCTGGCTTGACGAAGATGGGATGAAGCTTCCATATCAGCCGGGACGCACATATATAGAAAGCACCGCAGCACTAGCGCCGTAGAGCAACATTCAAATACAAGCTCGCTTGTAGATAGCGTATGTAAAGAGTCCTCCCACTGCATACTGTTATTTATATGGAGGCTATGGCTCGAGCCGGGAGACCCGTGGGGGTCGCGCAGGTGCTCCTAGTGTTGCGATGAGTGGAGTGACTTATTTTTTGGTCGGTTTTGACCTGGGTAGGGGTATATAGAGATTGTTTGCTTTGGTGCCATCCGCCATGGGGTGGGGCTCTTGCTTGCTATGTATATATGTATTTATGTGCTATATACTTGCTAATAGACAAAGAGGCCGCATCTACGTGTACGCTCCGCCCTACGTATAGAAAGGTTTGATCCATCTAGCACGTTCTTCATATTCAGCTATCTCCTGCTATTCGGACTGCCGCTATGTTACTTGTATTCGGGCCAGGAGGCTGAGCCATACTCGCACCAGTGGTACGGACGCTTCATTGGGGCGCGGCATTACGTGCTCGCAGTACTGTGAGACGAGGAGGTGATCCGTGATTCCACTAAATTATAGAGTCATCACCCCCACAGTGAGCTTGATATTTAGGAGGTGTAGTTCTTTTTCTTTTCAGGCCAAGAGTGGCAGGCTCCGGCCCCGTCCCGATCATTTTTATCACTACTCATAGAGGCTTGCATTGTATATATATATCTCCCCGTGGCCGGGCCAGCCGGCCGTGTGAGGCCGTGCGTTTTGTTTAGTTGCTTAGCATTTCTGATTGTGGCCAAAAGGGCCATAGTCCGGACTGTAGTGGTGACCTTGTCGGTCACGTAGTTGGTCCAAAGATTCTTTGCGTTGTTTCCGCGCATGACCAGATCATGGTGGCTCTTGTCGTCTGGCAGGTTTCCTTTATAAGTATGTTTCTGGTTAGCCGAGATTATTTGCAAAGTGGTTATAAAGCCCATTGTCTGAGTTTATTTGATGTACCATTATATAGCCCGTTGTTTCCGTAATCGAGATAGAGCTAGCTGCACCGACAAAGCTTAGGCTCACCGCTAGTAGTCCGTGTCCTCTAGGGCACCAGGTGCCGGGCCATACCCCCCACAAGGCGGGCGTGACAAACTTGTATCGTGAGCGTGTCGTGTTCCAGAGCTCCGCAAGCCGTGCTGGGTGCAGTCCGGGCTCCAGAATGTGTTGTGCAACTACATACTATAGGTGTGGAGGTCAAGTGAGGCATGATAGGATGGTTACTCTTCTTTCTCATTCAAGAGTGCCATAGAGCTTGCACAAGATAGGCTGAGTCCTAAAACTTACCATATTCTTTGGTTACGTATACAAAGACAGTATCAACAATACCCTACGTATTGTAAGATCGATATAGAAACAAAAAGAGGGCACCACTAATACAAGGTAATTACAAAGCAGTTGGTGGAGGAGGTATCGTAGACCTCCCAAGATGATACCTTTATCAAGTACTCATTCCCGCATATTTCTATAATCTCATAATAGGAAGTTATAAGCATAACGTGCATACGAGTTGACTTATTTATTATATATATAAGATCTGATTAAGATAATAGACACATCATGCACCAATGTATAAGTGTGAGAAAGAGAGGGAATGCAGGATTCCCATACCCATCTTTCAGATGTAGTATAGTTTCATGTTCCCGTTTAGTTGCAATAAGAAAAGGGCTATTCCTACCTTGGAGTTTGAACTAAAGATGGTAAAAGGCATAAGAATTAAGGTGAGGTTGCCTAAAATAAGCAGTAAGTAAAGACGTGATTGATTGATTCCGTAAAGTGTTAGGAAGCGCAACCCCCATGATTACGTAGTAGTGCACTGGCATGGTAATAAGCTAGAAGAGCGGAGTAATACCGCTAGCTTACCCAAGCAGTGTAAGAGAACTGCTAGTGACACCAGCAATAGTCGTCTGGTCGGAAGGGCTAAGCCCGCCATATATGCTAATGCATGAAGACATACCAAGAAGATTATAGTTATGATTCATTGTAATATCAAAGGTAAAGAGGTCATATTTTAGACTCAATCACCGGCAAGCCGAAGAAGTATGAACCGAGACTTGACCACAAGAACTGACAAGAATGAAAGGAAAGTACCTCAAACCCCGTGAGCTCAGCTAAGAGAGATAAGGGAAAGAAGCAGAATACTAGATTTTTTGGAGAAATTAGAATCACTCCCCAAATTGGATAGAATATCGTGTGTTAAGGACTAAGCATTGACCGATGTTAAGAGACGCAAGATTGCGGTATGTCCGCCTATAGAGAAGCTAAGAAACTACCGATACAACGATTCTAATCTAGTGTGGCCTAGATATACACCCACAGCATGTCGTGGGCCTCCTCAATATAATTCTAAGTAAGGCCACAAGATTCGAATGTTGACCCACATTGCAAGATTGGCGAAATCGCAAAACAACAAACACTATAACTAAAGTGTATATGCTTGTTACCTTAATGGGGTGACAATACAATGAAAAGATAAGAGAAGGCAGAGGTATTATTAAAAACCGTAGAAGCAAGATATCATGCACGTATGAAATTCGGCAAAGTATGTCGAGGATTACGATCACTACGTAATTCAAGATGTATTGTACGTGTAGTTATTGATATATATATATATATGTATAGATAATAGATATGCCGTGAGCGCTGCTGGGCCGGGGTTACAACTGCACTCCGATTAGTGCCAGGAAGTGTATACGGAACGTACAACAGCAGACCCTCGCCAAAAAAAAAGAGAAGAGAAGAGAAGGGGCAAAAGTTAAGTAAAAGATTTACGTATGAAGCCATAGAAACTGCCTTAGTTTTCAGCTTATTGAGTTAATGGACTTATATGTTTGATGCCAGATCTAGGCTTCAAAGCTCACAAGAGTTAGTAGCCTCGAATCGTGGTTAGGATGATAAGGGCGCAATTAGACGGTCTAACGACTAACCTGGGTGCTCGCATGTTGTGGAAGATCCCAAAAGATCAAGAACATTATCACATATGCTAGAACCAATTAGAATTAATAGGCATACTTCGAGGTTAGCAATACCACTTTCCAAGATGGGTGGTCGTACGTCGTTTTCCCAACCTGTAGGTGAGAGTCGACTGTAGTTAAACCTAGCAGTTATTACATGGAACACCCCGAAAGTCAGACAAGCCCGTGGGCACCAAAAGAAAGGGTCCACATCAATAGTCAAGAATGCACTCAGTACTTCAGCTTGTTCTTGTAAGATATCTGGGATACAGAGCCCTAGTAGAAGGCCGCTTACAATGGCTCATAACTGGCGAATTTCCTGCACGTAGTATATAAACTAGTGGATACTGACAAGGCGTAAGAAATTGGTAGTACTGTTAGCACAATGTTTACAAGACAAGGAGATCCGTAGACTCCCCATGAAGATCCGTAGATTGATCGCCCTGGGAGTAAGTTTGATTGCCCACTACAGCTTGTTCAAAGTAACAAAACAGTTAGTTGTCCACAACTCCGTAGTTATGCATGTGCCGCGATGCTCGAAAGGAACATTTAGGCATTGTTAGACTATCGCAACATTCTAGTGATTCAACCCACTATCTTGGCTTACTCAAGGTTATGCAAACATTATTAGAGATCATGATCAATATCAGGATCCTCTCGGTCAGATAGGGCACATGGTGCGCAGACAGTCGTTTAGGTTATCCCGACAACAAGTAGCCTTAGCACGGGCCAAAAGCGCGATAAGCTCTAGCTATACCGTGGATTACCTATCTAAGCCCGCATAATAAGCCGCATGACCGTCAATTATATGCTAAGTTCTCTAAATATGAATATTTTGTATCAATCAAGAAGAGGCAATGTAGTAACAATGCCTCTAGCCATAAATCGATGGGAAGTTTGGTGTGGCTTGTAGCCGAGCAGCAGGAGTTGGTCGAGATACATCAATTACCCAAATTTAGCCGTTCGTAGCGTAAACAAGAGGAAAACAAAGCGGTAATTCAAAAACACCGTCATGTCATCATTAGTTGTGGGAAGAACGACAATATGAAGATTCCTGTAATAATTAGCCTGAATTTTTTTTAAGGACAAGATTCATACAGGGAAAGTTTTTACTTTAAAAACAGAGGGACGGAGGCCGCGTTGTAGCGTCATCTCTCGTGTTCCGTATGTTTCGTGGCTCCACAAGTGTTATGAATGAGGTACATTACGCCCGCTATTTTCTCCACCCCTACAACGACGAAATAAAAAAAATTATGATATCAAAGAGAACTACCGGTGGCCAGTATGAAAAGAGAAATTGCTCAATTTGTAGCCCAAGAACGAACCGCCAACAGTGAAAGCGGAACATCGAAACCAAAGGGAGCAAACTTAGGACATAGTCGTGCTCTCTCGGAAATGGGAAGCAAGGAATATGGATTTTGTAAGTGATTACCCTGCACTGCATATACACGATTCTATATGGGTGATAGTAGACAAATTGACAAAATCAGCCTCACTTCCCGCCCGTAAAAGCTACTTTCTGACGAAGATTATGCCGAAATTGTATATTCGAGAAATAGTCGATTGCACGAGTGCCGCATCTATTATTTTACGAGGAGCATAGTTTACGGCTAGATTTTGGCACAAGTCAGAGGTCTCGGGTGCCATAGATTAACTTGAGTACAAATATCTGAATTCTCAAACAGATGGGATGTGCCGAACGCACTATTCGATGCTCGGTGACATGCTACGAGCGTGTGTGCTAGATTTTTTGGTGGTAGCTGATGAGCATTTTGCCTCTAATTGAGTTTGCTTATAATAATAGCTATCACTCGGGGCCTATCCGTATGGCGCCTTTGAAGCATTATATGGGCAAATGCAGACGCTCTATTGGCTAGTTTGAATTTAGGGAGAACTGTGATTGGGCCACGATATTATTCAATGGGCCGTAGGGAGAAGGTGAAGCTATCAGAGAACGCTACCGATCGCACGTATTTTGAATCATATGTATGCGGCGCAGACCCGGGAATTGGCGAAATGATCGGGTATTTCGAAAGTATCACCGATGAAAGGGTGATGAGATTTGGCAAGAAAGGTAAGCCTGCTTCCAAGACGGTTCCAAGCCACTTATTTGTCGAAGGATAGGCCAAGTGGGCATATGAGTTGAACTTGCTCTGTAAATTAGAATCCGTTCATCTCGGTCTTTCTGCGTATCTATGCCGAGGGAAATGCATAGGGAGACCCATCCGTGAGCAGCCCTAGTCCAAAGATATCCTGTAAGAATAAGAATCAAGCCTATGAAGAGTGTTCCAGTGAGCTATCCTAGAAAGACAGATCCGTAGAGATTGAGAACCAAAGATACTGCGTCTGTCAAAGTACCGTGGGCGTAATGTGAACCGAGAAGAGAAGACTTGGGAGGCGGAGGAAGATATGAAAACTTATATCCTCACTTATTCCAAGCATAGTCGCTAAGAGGTATGTTAGTATTGTTATATTAGGCGCGTTTTGCGTATATATATATAAATGAGAAGATCGACTTAATCATTATGAATACTCATAAGAACAATTGTAACAACGCTTTGATACAACGTTGAATCTATCTCGAAAGCTTAAAAGCCTTCTACTAAATTAATGAGCTGCTTGGACAAGCCCCCAATTAACTCCTGTAAAATCTAAAACTAAAACATAAAGAAAATGTAAACATAAATCATGTCCTTGGGAGATGAGGACTCACCACTAGCAGCTGAGAGAGGGAATGTGAAGCACATCTAACCATGATGCCGAAGTCTGGGAAACCTAAATCTTATAATGATATGATATAGCACAAAAAGGAGTGCGATCAATACTTGGAATGTATTGAGCATGATAAATATAAATAATTAAATATAAAAATATAGGATAAGGAAAATAACAAAGTACATCGACATAATTGATTTAACATGCAACAATCCTCTTATGAGTCATATGCACACACACATATATATAAATATGAAACTTTTTTTGGATCTCATGTTCTGAAACATCATCGACTCATGCATAAGAGTCAAGTTCTGAACATTTAATAAGAGTTGAACCTGAATCTAGCATCACACAATCGTACTAGATCACTACTTGTAACTGAGTTTGATTCTTATTTATATTAAATCGATGTAATCCAAAATCCGCATAGTATAGAACTGAATCATACCGATAACATAACTAAGTGAGTCATTCTCTACTATGGAGGAATCTTGACCGAGCTAGAGAGTCACTGCTATGGAGGATCCCGACCGACTAGGGAGTCACCGCTATGGAGGATCCCGACTAAAATGGGAGTCACTTCTATGCTATAGAGGATCCCAACAGAAATAGGAGTAACTTTCGCTATGGAGGATCCCGACTTCAAACTAGGGAGTCACTTTGCTATGGAGGATCTCGACTCGAACTATGGGTTCAGCCTTCCTGCGGAGGACTGACCGACTGTGGGAGCATTTCATCTATGGAGAGTCCCACCACTAGATCATGAGGGAGTATCGGACTCACATTGTATATCTGGTCTATGCTATTACGCCTAGTCGAAACATGAACATGCACGCTTTCATCATACAACATTCATTTCGAAAAGGACCGGGGCTACTTTTACTAACCACAAGCCTAATATTCTGAAATATCATTCTCATGATTTATCATCATAGTTCATATCATCATGGAGCCATCAATATTTCTTCAAGCATCTTACATTAGTGAGAATCTTTAGATTCACATCATGCATAATACTTTCACAACATTTATGTTCCAGATTCACATCTCATTATATCATAGAGTCATTCATGATCCATAGGTCTAATTCGTGATCTTAACATGTGTACGTTGGTTCATATATTATAGATTTACTTTAAAGTCATATTCTTTAAATCATAACTTATATATTTACAACGAGATCATGGGAGAAGCAACAAGCATTTTCATTTCATAAGACCTATTTAGAGATTTAACCCAATTCATGAGAAGGATGCATTAATTAAGCCATTATTGTAGATTTGGCTCATACCCAATTAGTTCCATCTAAACCTAAGGAGAATATATATTTAAATTCAATTAATTGAGCCCATATGCTCTAATCTCATCTAGACATATTTAGCACATAGAATGAATTAAGTGTAGGGTGAGGGAAATTTAAAATTTTGTTCTAAGTGATTTCGGTGAAGTTGGTAAAGCCGTTTCTAAAATTTGTTTGATTTGAATTTTGAGTTAAGTACAACTCACCACCCTTTGTTTTCATTTGTTCTTTTCCGTAGGGGCACTTTGAACCGAGAATAAATATTTCCTTGTCTTTAAATAGTTTCCTTAGTCGACTACTTCGACTTTTCCCGATGATGGATGGATTATGACCGTCTTGTGGAAAATTATTCAAAAGAGGTTTCTTTGCTCAACCCTTAACTAGTTGATTGTTTGATGCTCTTGTTGAGTGTGTTCGGGTGAAAACTATGCATGCACTGCACGGGTCGTACAAGTAGTAAAATGGCTTATTTCAAGCCAAGTATCGATCCCACAAGGATCGAACTACGGTATTAATTAACTTAAGCGTTAATGAACGATATCTCTATGGAATGCGGCATAACCAAATAAATAATGTTTTATGAGTTTAAATTTACTAAGTAATGAGAATCTAAGTCAAGATTATAATTTGAGTCTGAACAATAGCAATGAACAATCTGAGGTTAAGACAAACATGCAGTGGATGTAATTTATCAATTCAATTCAAAATCAACTTCTTCGGTTGCTAGTCGAATTTATTGTCATGGATTGGATATTTTGACTTATCCAATTTAAGAATCATGAGACCTAATCTACATTTCGTGATATAAGAATTTCATGCTCTAGCCATACATAACCGATTCCGTAATTGACTAATAAGACTTTCGTATATATTTCTATTCTCGAATGTAAATTTTTTTCTCAATTTTACAAAGCCTAAGAAAAGACTACATCCTACCAATTCACATCTCGTCCACCCTTTCCTTTTCAAAATCAAAATTGGATTTCTAGATATACATTAAAATTGGCCAAACATTAATGCAGTAAAAACAAGAATTGATAGAACAACCATTGAAGAAAAGATGAAAACGAAAATGATCAAAAATTACATTCCTCTACAATTATTCTTAACCTCAAGAAGAAGTGAATTAGCCACTCATTTGTGGATTAAACATCTCCAAATAAGTGGAATTCATACAAGCAATTGAAATTAAAGAGAAAGAGGAAGAAAATAACCCTAGAATTCTTCGTCCTCAATTGCCTGTGAACCTACGCGTTCTTGCTCAACCAAGTTAGAATGTTTAAAATAAAAACCTAAGTGTGTGCTATTTATATATTGAGAATTCTTCCAGAATAACAAGCAACGTGGCATCGAGTGTATGGCGAGCACTTCCTTGCTACTGGGGTATCGCGGACCCTCATCGAAATTTGCCCTGTAATTGCACCTCAACGGCACGCACATGCATCCCGGAGCCTTGCCTCCATGCCACGGGGGTATCGCTTGACCTCACCTGGAACTGAGGTCCGCATCACACTCAATGTGACATCGAGTGCACAAGGAGCATGCCTCGTGCCACTGAGGTAACGCGAACCACCACCGATTTTTGACATAATTAATTCATCCAGCGTAATGCCTCCATGAGATGGTATGGCGACGCTCCATCACGGAGCCCTTATTTTTGCGTTTCCCCTTTGTCAACTTCCACTCCTTGCTTCCACGTCATTCGCACTTCACCAACATATATTAGCTTCAAAATTCTTTTACTTGTGAAACAACACTAATCATGTTGGTTAGTATAAATTACATTATGAACTAAGAATCACATGAGAATGTACATAACAATAGATAAACAAGTGAAATGAAGCATTTATTTCACTGGGCATGCATCGCCAAGACCACGCACCACACTTAAAACCTTGTTCGTCCTCTAACAATACTCTCACATCTCATGCGATTGAAACCCACACAGCCATCTGGTTTCAACTATCAAGCCTGGCAATATACATTATTTAAGATAGCAAATCATCAATAAAACATGCATGATCTCATTAATACAATGAAGTACACCACATTAAGACCTCCTAAACTCAAGAATCGATTCTCGATCTTAGAGAACTCGTGCAAATCAACTGATCAAGACTTCCGACAAAATTTTATCTCTCTAGCCAAGCATGTGCCCTCACAATATTAGAGAATTACCCCATTTGCCATCATACATTTCCAACGCACTACATGTAGGGGTAATGAAATGCGATTTCGCTCTCCTAAAGAACCATGACTATGTCATGAACCATAGTCTTGCCTCTAGTGTTTTACCCCACTAATATAAGGACGCCGTGATGTAAGATCACGACTTAATGGGTTGTAAGCCAAGGAACTAGTAAATATCACAACTAATAATGGCAACTAGATTCCTAAGCTTTTCAATACATCCCACCTTAATTAATGCATTGCTTCCTCCTCCATCCTCTCTCATTTTTGAATTTTCTTCTTTGTTTTGTTCTCATTTTTATCACTTGACTTACTAGCAAAGAGTAGTTATGCATCTTTACATTTTTTTCTCATTCATTACTTTTCTTACTCTACTATTAATTAATCACCTCAAATAACCGCACCTTGACCTTTTCTTTAACTTTCACAACTACCGGCTCTCTTCCGTTTCACTCCTCACCTTTACACCGTGGGAAAATTGTTTTTTTAGGCGCCTAAGAGTTTTGGACTTCAAATTCACGGCTAATGAAAAGAAGGGATTAAGCTCTAAGGAAAATTTCAAAGAAAAATTACTAAAGGCTCAATGGGGCTAACTAGGATGTACATTCAAGGAAAAGCGGACAAGGAGAACTTTTTGGTTTATTCAAAGAAATGTCTAATCCTTTCCTACAACTACATCCTTCATTTCGCTAGTACACAACACCAAAAGTTCTGGACACTTCACAATAGCAGCTGGAAGAAGCCAAAACTCACTCACACTGTTAATTGCATATGCTCAACTCAAGACATATCACGTACTCTTAAATCAGCTAATTACAAGAATTCACTATTATGCCTTGATCACACCGAATCAAACTCTATGGCCTAGGTATCTTTCAACATGCTTAACACATTTGCATGCTTACGGAATCACACTTGCATCATTATTTCATGCATAAATACGTAACAAGAATTCCGAACGATGAAGTACACAAGTTTGGAAAGCAAACAAAAGAAAGAAAAGAAAAAACTAATTCTATCGACTAAATTTTAAGACTTGACGCCATCCATCCATCATAGGGAACAATGCTTATCTACGACTTCGGTTCAATGGGACTATTCTGCAAAAGCACCGAAAAACAAAAATGAGAAAACAACACACATAAAAAATTCAACAAAAAATTTCCATAGAAAATATAAAAATATTAATTTGAAAAATTATTTACATAACACATACCGCAGTTCGACACAACACAACAAATATCTCAAAAATTCATTACAAATACCAAATTAATTACGTAACACGAAACACAAAGTCACAAGGTCACATTTAGCACAAGCACAACAAACATAAACAAAACATAAACAAAGCAGCTAACACCTAACTACTCCCACCCCACACTTTTAACCGAACACCGTCCCTGAAAGTGTTTACATAATTGCAAAATATCACAAAGGTTGGGTGGTGAAACCCCGATCAATCAAAGTATTCAACTTTCATCAGTGCCAAGTGCTTGTCTCCCATATCGACCGCCCTCCGTCCTCGTTCACTCAACATCTTATCCTCCCGGCATGTCCCTATCGATAGGGACATCATCCACGGCCCACAAATACAATTTTACCGCAGTATAAAGCCCGAGCATTCTCGTTGAATGGGTAATCCAACCTGACTTGCCACGCCTAATCCTCCTTTGTCGGCCTCCCGCCAATGCGCAGCCGCAACATCTGCATCTCGTACATGCGTCATGTATTCGATCATCCCGAGCATGTCGCTCGGCTAGTGTGAGAACCGGCCCATAAGAGTGTCGTGCCTTGGTTTTTGTGGAATTCCAAGGCACGCCCGTCGACCGTGGGATGAATCAGTGGCCTCTCCTCAATATCGTGGCCCCTCAGAACGGGTATGCATCACCGAACTCAGCACGCCCATGCCCCCCGATGCAAGCTGCCTCTTTCATGGCGGAGATGATTACCGCCCCAACATTGGATTTCAAGCCCTTCATCGTGGCATACACTGCATTAAACTCTATCCCGAGTGACATCAATCATGTGCACCATCGGGATCGTGCATGAACACACAATCTTAAACCAAATCCGGCCTCCCCGTTCATCTCGAGAATAGGGCAATGTCTCGATGGTAGCCCTTCTGTGCCTAACACTCGGGCCGTCGATCGGGATCCACATAAGGTGCTTCGATGTCCGCGCATAGGGTGGAGTGATGTTTAGCCGACGCGGGAGGACATGAGCGCCCGTGTCCCGCGCCCCTGTGATTACATTCAGATGGTGGGGTTCAAAAGTGCCAACCTGCCCTCTGATTTTTATGGTGTGGCTGCGAAGGTCGGGTTCCAATAGGCATAGAACTCTGATAAGATGGAGATTGCACCCTAGGCTCTTGAAATGAACTTTTAGCCTAGTCAAGCCAACTCAGGTACAACTGCTGGAATTTCGTGCTGCCGTTCCCGTAAGCATTCGTTCCTCCGGGATGTATTTACTTCTTTATGTTTAGCATACCATTTCTTCCCTCATCAGTCACCCATCCGGTTCCGTATTGTCTGCGTTGACCTCTAGGAACCGGTGTCACTGAACCGCTGCTCGCAATCTTACCCTCTCTTCGTTGGCGCCCGATGTGATGCGGCCTTGCCCTTGTCCTTCAGCCGTGGGCTGGACATTGTTCTGCATACATTCAAACATACAATTCCAATGTTAATCAAGTCATAATTAGCTACAACAAAGGTTGGGTTTAATTGATCACCCCACACTTAGTCTTAAGCCGCAATCAACACAATTCGACAAGACATTCATGATTTTGCCATTCTTATTTCAAATGCTTAGTGCATTCATCTAAGTCGATGGAGTAATTACTTTGTACTACTCGCATTTCATACGATGAATAAGAATTTCTCCATCGATTCAATTACATCATCATTAGCACTTTCCAATTTTTCCAACAACCTATAAATTCTCCACTGCATTCTCCCTAAAACTCTCTCTAACTTAGCATATTCAACATCAATCACTAGATACATTTCACTTCACCCAACATGCACAACCAAAATTTTCAACATTTTAAAGCATTTAGTCTTCTTTCCTTTCAATCCTCAACCCTAGCTATCAATTTCGCAAGAATTTCAATAAAACATGCAATCATTGAGTTCATCTACTAACAACGATACTATGAACATCATTCAATAATAACTCAAGTGATTTCAAGCTTATTTCTCAGTTAGGGCAAGGTTCAACTGCCAAACATGTTCAAGAATCACTAATTTGAGCAATAAGGAAAAAATTCAAGAACATACCTTACTTCGATGGAAATTGAAGAAAACTTCTGAAGAAAGCCGATCACTATGTCCGTGTCACATTGGGGGGAGAGAAGGGGATTTTGGTGTGGGTCACAGAGGAAATGAGAGAATAGGAAACAAATAAGGAATTTGGGGGTTAAAATGAGGTTTTTCGCGTGGGTTACCCAAGGACCCGAGGTGACCCGACGCGGGCACACCTTAACGTGGCCGCCGGAGTGCACCCGCACCGCTCCGTGAAACGGAGCCATCACGCAGGTAGGCCTGATTTATAAAAATCTCGGAATAAGCTCGACGTGTCGCGTAGGGTAACGGGAGGCCTCCGGTGGACACGGAGCTACCGCACGGCCACCGGAATGTGCCAATTTTTATTTTCTACCTTGATTTTTTTCCTTTGCGCTTTTTTATTTTTTTTCCTCCGTTCCACCTCAAAATCATTTCACCACAAGAAATTGGTTAGAAATCATAGGCTGCAATGCAACAATTTTTATTTTTCTTTTTTATGTTTTTTCTTTTTCTTTTTCTTTTTCTTTTTTTTTTCAAATTATTCTACTCTTCTATTACAACACATCTTCACGGGTTGCCTCCCGTGCGCGCCCGATTTACCATCCCGGCTCGACGCTTATTCATGTTCAATCATCCTCTAGAGTGATGGACTTCTTCTCTAATAACGCCCCTACCCCAATAATGCTTACATCATTGCCCATTCACAAAAAATGTGGGACTTCTATCTTCTTTCCACAATTCCACTTCCCGTGTGGGGTCATTCTCACCACTTCAAACCGCCCGACCACATGGACCACAATTTACATGGACAAAGCTTCAATCTTGAATTAAATAACAACAGCGCCTCCATACAACGATGAGTGACAACTCCTCAATACTTCGCAACCGCTCTCTCGGGATGCATCGCCTCATCACTTGATCTCGGTCCTTGCTTAAACAGATACAACTCATCCTATGTAATACATGTAATCATGTCTCACTTTCTTGCCGAGTCGAGCTCCGGTGGGTAGACTCCACTTACCAAAAATTCACAATGTCCGCATACCAAGGGATTTCAACTTTCCTTATTGCCAAGAGTCAAGCCATCCGAGAACTCTTCTTTGATGTTGTCGCCTTCCTTCACATGCAACCGTTTCCAATCGCGATAGATCTCGCCACTTGATTCTTGCTCCACTTTCTGTCCTCAATCTCTAGCTCAAATCTTGTAACAACAATATCCATCTGATTAGTCCGGGCTTTGCATCCTTCTTGTTAAACAGATACCTAATTGCCGCATGATCGGTATACACCACTACTTTAGAACCCACAAAATAGACCTTAATTTATCAAATTAACACCAATGCTAGCATCTTCTTCGTGGATCGTATAATTGACATGGGCCGCGTCAAGTGTTTTACTTTCATAATGAATGGAATGAAAATTCTATTCTCCACGCCCAATGCTCTCCTTCATCCCGTCACTTGCATCACACATTAATTCAAACAGTTTACTCCCAATCCGTGCATAAATGATAATGTGTGCTTCTACTACCTTCCTATTTTAACTCCTCGAATGTTTTTAACACAATCTCATCAAACTCGAACTTCACCTATTTTTCTAGAAACCGGCATATCGTCTAGAAATTTTTGAGAAGTTCTTGATGAACTGTCCAGAGAACCCCGCATGTCCAAGAAAACTAACACCCTTCACTGACACTGGTGTCGATAGCTTTTCGATCACTTCGACGGTACTCCATCGACTTCCAACCCCTTGCATGACACCTTTATGGGAAAGGACGTATAATTCTCCTTGACTAAAAACTATCATTTCTCCCAGCTGAGCACAAGGTTAGAGTCTTCACATCGAGCTAGTACTCGTCAAGATCTCTACAAACATGTAGCAAACGAATTACCGAAACGAAAAGTCATCCATAAATAAGGCTCAAAAAATCTTTCCACCATATCGTGAAAGACGCTACTATGCATCTCTAGAATTTGGCTTGGGCATTGCATAAACCAAATGGCATCCTCCTGAAATCATATGTCCCACAAGGACATGTAAAAAGTGGTCTTCCCCGATCCTCCTGCTATGGCTATTTGCTATAGCCAGTAGTGGATTCATCAAGGAAACAATATTCTGACCCGCCAATGCATCCTTCACTTTTGCCTCGCGCCCGCGTTAAATGATGACCTGCAAGGTGTCATCTTCCCTAAAATACATACTTTCTGGGATGTGGGAGGCAATGTCTTCAACTACAATTTTTGTGCCTCCTCAATTGATGGTTTATAATGGTTCCAAGGATCCACTGTTGGAAGTCTTTGCTTCCCCTGGGAAACCATTTTTGGTTCGCTCAGCATCCGCACCATCTCATGTGGACATAGCCCTGTCTCGAAATGATCGGAGCCCATCAAAGCTCTCCAATGGGTCTTGAGAGTCAACAATAAGGAAGAATTGCTTCCCGATTTAGCACATTGGATTGGCCAGGCTTCCTCATAAATGGCCGGAAGCTTCATGGCCTTGGTACATCAAAACTCGATTTCTTATCATGCGCTCGGACGGTTAGCTGCCCAGCAGCCACATCACCAACGCCGCCCGGTTTCCAAGAAAGGACGTCCCAAAATAAATGGGACCCCCGCATCCAAATAAATCCAAGATAATAAAATCCACCAGAAATGAGGGAGCCCACTTGCACTAGCACATCCTCCACAATATCATTTGGTCCGGCCAGAACGGGCCGCCTAGATGAAAGATCGCGTAGCTGGTCTAGGCTGCCCAACCCCCAACTTCTTGAACACCGATGTTCGCATCAAGCTTATGTCGTCCCAAATCACATAATCCGTGAGCTCAATACTTTGCCCGATTGTGATCTAAATGGTAAAAGCTCCTGTGATCCTGGAGCTTTGTCGGCAACCCGTTCGTATCCGGTAAGTGCACTCAGCAAGCTCCACCGTAGCATACTTTGTCAATCTTCTTTATTTCTACGATGTCCTTGATATACTTGCATATTTTGGCACTCCCAAAACATCAACCAAAGTAAACAACTGCACCTGCTTTCACTTCCATGAACTTCTTAAAGAAAAAGATTCTTCCTTGTGCTTCTTTAATCAATGAGGGAACGGGGTGGTGGTCTTTCTCGTTCAAACATTTTCCTTCCCCCTCACATCATCATGTTCCCCTCATCATTTTCCACCGTCTCCATTGCCGAGGTTGTCTTTCTCGGGGGTTCCACCTCCTTGAGTTGTAGTCCACTCAGGGTCACCGCATTGACCTTCTTGGGATTTGGGTTAGTATCACTGAAGTCCTCCTCTGTGCTCCTGGGTGTTTTGAGCTCCACTAATTGTCCAAACTGGTACTCCAACCTCGTAGCTAATCGCTCGATTTTTCATGTCGCCGCCACTCTCACATAATCACCTGCATTTTGCGCTTGGTTAGCTATAATTGTTTTGAACATGTCCTCAATGTTGTTGGGTGGTGGAGGAGGTGCATTGTTTCTCTATATTGAGACCAAAATTGAAGTGCCCCCTTGATTTCTACACGCCCGATTCAAACTCGCCCTGATGGCTATTACTACCCCAAGAGAAATTTGGATGATTCCTTCAATAAGAGTTGCAATCGCTCTCATACCGTTGATTATTACTCCGGACGCTCCCAACAAAATTTACCAAGTCTGATTGGCACCACAACACTCAAATTTCAGTGTTCATTGCTCCTACATACTTCACACCATACCGCCGAACCGCATTGATCGAGGCTTGTGCTGATTCAAGCTCATAATGCTGAAGTGGGTGTTGGAGTTGATTTTGCAATGCAACTATCTCGGGCAGCCGATAGCTGTAAAACCATCCACCCCAAAGACTCCTCCCGCTCCTTGTTCCTCCCGATGAGTCCGCATTCCATTCCTCGGGATTTCGTGAAATAAGATTTAACAAAGTATAAACCTCCTCATAAGTCTTTTCCATGCCTCCGCCCCCACCAGTCTAACAAAAATTTTGTATGTGGTTCCAAAACCTCAATGAATGTGGTATGCACCAACACATTATTGGACTGTGATGGTGAGGACAATCCCTTAACATTGAATTGAACCTCTCCCAGGCTTGGTACAGGTTCTCACCCTCTCTTTGTTTAAAAACTTAGAATCTCGACTTGGCATGGCCGCTTCCCGTATGGAAAGAATCGTATCGTAAACATTCCTTGTAAGATCATCCCAAGTAGTGATAGAGTTGAAGTGTTCACTCTTTCAACCACCTCTTTGCTTCCCCACAATAATGAGAATGGGAAAATGTAAGCCTCACATAGTCGGATGATACTCAAACCCGGGAATGTAAAGCTCTACTTATCTCCAAAAAGTTTTGGAGATGTTGTTGTGGTCTTCATGAGGGAGACCCTGCGAATTGCCAATGTGCAACAACCGCACTATGTTCTTTTTAAGCTCGAAACCTCCCTCCCGGCTCGGGTCCGCTACTAGATGTAACATTGTTTTAATGTGGGATTGCCACTTCAAGTGGACGGCGTTGCCGCCATCTCCTCGAGCACTAAAACTGCCCTCACATGTGGTGGATCTCGTTGTTGCCTGTAATTGCCTGCCTTAGCAACCTACCTTCTTCTCTAGAGCTCCTCTTTGACGATGAAATTGTCTCTCCTGGATCTGTAAATGAATCCACCAACTCCCCATCTTCGCCAAACGTTTAGACAAAATTAAATAATTCGCAAGAGAAAGGCTAAGATCAAGTTGTCAACACTTATATTGGAATTTGAAAACTAACACTAAGAAAATAATTTAATAATTGCGCCTCCCCTGCAACGCGCCAAAACTTGTTCGAGTGGAAAACTACACGCAAGTGCACGTGGTCACAAGGCTCATAGTAAAATGGCTTATTTCAAGCCAAGCATCGATCCAACAGACTAAACCACGATACACTAACTTGCCACAATGAACGATATTCTATGAATGCGTAAAACAAATAATGTTTATGAGTTAAAATTTACTAAGTAATGAGAATCTAAGTCACATTTATAATTTGAGCCTGAAATAATAGCAATGAACAAGTTGAGGTTAAGAAACATGCAGGGATGTAATTTGTCAATTCAATTCAATTCAATCTTCTTTTGGTTGCTAGTCGAATTATTTCCTATGGATCGGATCTTTCAACTCCTATCCAATTTAAGAATCATGAGACCGTAATCTACATTTCTGTGATATAAGAATTTCATGCTCTAGCCATACATAACCGATTCCGTAATTGACTAATATGACTTTCGAGTATATTTCTATTTTGAATGTAAATCTTTTCTCAATTTTACAAACAAGAAAAGATCATCCTACCAATTCACATCTGCCCAATTCTTTCCTTTTCAAAATCAAAATTGGATTTCTAACATATACATACATTGGCCAAACATCAATGCAAGAAAACAAGAACTGAGCAGGAACAACTATTGAAGAAAGGATGAAAACCGAATGATCAACAATTACATTCCTCACAATTATCCTTAACCTCAGAAAGGTGAATTAGCCACACATTTGTGTATTAAACATCTTCAAATTAGTAAAATTCATATACAAGCAATTGGAACAGTGAGAAAGAGGAAGAGAATAACCCTAGAATTTTCGCCCTCTCAACTCCAGCGCTCGTAACCCACATTCTTGCTCAACTAAGTCAAAATGTTTTAAAAAATAAAACCTAAGTGTAATATTTATACTTCATTGGAGAATTTTTTCCTAAAAATACAACGTGGCACGGGCGTACGCGAGCGCTTCCTCCGTGCTGTGGAGGTATCGCGGACCTCACTAGAAATCGTCCAAAAATAACACTTCAACGTGACACGGAGTGCATCGCGGAGCACCGCCTCCGTGCCATGGGCGTAGGTAACGCGAATCCCACCGGATTTCGACATACTCACTCATCCAAGCAATGCCTTCGCGATGGTGCGTGACACGACTCCATCAAGGAGCCCTTATTTTTGCCGCTTTCCTTGTCAACTTCACTACTTGTTTCCAAGTCCATTCCCGCACTTCACCAACATATATATTAGCTTCCAAAATTTCCTTTTACCTGCAAAACAACACTAATCATGTTGGTTAGTATAAATTCACATTTAACTAAGAATCAAATGAGAATGTACACATAACAATAGATAAACAAGTAGAAATGAAGCATTTTAGTATCACTTGGGCATGCAATTCTTCCCAAGATCAGAGTGCTCGTACTTGATTGTAAGATACAAGTGGTTTTTAATTGTGAAGCATGTTGAGCATAGGGTATGACTTTGTTTGATACACCTAGGCTCGTGAATGCGACTTTATATGCTTAAAGCTTAATTCTGAATTCTTGTGATTAGTTGTGTCAAGAGTCTACGGAATCTGTCTTGAATTGAGCATATGCATTGAGTGTAAGGTTTCCTCAATAATCCGTGCTATTGTGTAGTATCTAGAACTTGCCTGGTGTGTATATAAAATGAAATGAGGGATGTTAAATGTAAGATATGATTTAGGAATTTCTTTGAAAGAGCCTAATATTTATCCTTTTCTTTACCTGCCTTAACGTCTAATCCTAGTCAGCTTCATTGCGTCTTTAGCCTATTCTTTGCTAGCAACTATATAAACTTAATCATTTTCTTTGAATACCCTTGAATTTGGTCCAAAACTCCTAACCGCTTGAGTGGAAATGCAAAAGAGTTAAAGGAGTTAGAATTTTGATAAGGAAGGGAAATAATAGTTGTGGAAGTTGAAGAAAAGATTAGAGGTGCACTTGTTTAAAATGCATAAGAATTAGTAGGGAATAAGAGAAAAGAAGAATGAAAAAGTTGTTTAAGTGCTCCTTACTAGTAATATAAGTGTGCTTATTGAAATGGGGAAACAAAAGAGGAAATTGATGAGTTAAAAATTCAAGGGGTGAAGTAAAAGAAGATATGTGCTAAATGAGAAAGTGATGTATTAAAAGTGCTTAGAGAAGATAGTCACTATTACTGGAAAAACTAGTATAGACCCGTCCCTTAGCTTATATTACAACCCGATAAATCCTACTTGATGTTATGTTCAAATTTTTCTTAATTAGTGGAGTAAAACACTAAGGGAAAGTATATGGCTCGTTACATGTTTCATGAGAATTCTTTGAGAGAGTGAGTTTAATTCTTATTCGTATACACATACATGTTATAACTTGAAAACTTGTGAGTAAAAAAATAGGTATCTCTCTTTTGTTTTAAGGGCACATATTTGAGGAAGGATAAAATTCATGTCAGACCACTTGATTGGTTAAATTGCATGCGTTTGCTGAGTTTGAGAGTCAATTCTTGAGGCTAGGAAGTCTTAACTTAGTGGTATGTCATTTTAGTTGGTTATATATATTGCATGTCTATTTTAATCTTGCTATCTAAATCAATCATTCTATCCTTAGCTTGAGTCGCCTTCATTCCATTGGGTATGTGTGACTCCTTTATATGCATGAAATGTAATAGAGTTCTTCAAGGAAGAACAAGGCTCTAAGTGTGGGGTAGTGATCTTGGGCATATTTACATTCCCAAATGCTATTTTATACCTTAGTTTAGTCATGTTTGTCAATTTATTTAATTACATACTCATGTAATTTTATATGTATGTGTGCATGAACTAACCAAAGTGGTTAGCCCATGTTTTGTATGTGATATATACCAAGGAGGGGCTGAAAATGTTGTTCAATGCACAAGACGCAAGCATGGAATTGATTTCACAAGATAACAACTTGATGTGCCAAAGAGTAGGCTGGTTGCGCAGGGAACCGTGCCGCTCCAAGCGCCGTGCCACACAAGTGGCATGTGTGTGCGCTTGAGGGCAAGGCAGCAGTAGTAGCGCCCGATGGCGTCATGCCACAACCTACATCATGCGCGACTAGTGCCATGCCACGATGGGTGACACGCACAACACAATGCCAAGACATATTTAGATGCCCAATCCAGTAGCCATATGTGTTTGCTCTGTGTCATGCCAGCTGCTTGCTGCGATGGGCAGTGTGGCATG
The DNA here is from genome assembly GCA_018107945.1 of Datura stramonium. NCBI lineage: Eukaryota > Viridiplantae > Streptophyta > Magnoliopsida > Solanales > Solanaceae > Datura > Datura stramonium. The sequence goes on from JACEIK010000706.1 coordinate 49,893, forward strand.
GAGCAAGTTAAATTATGGCCAATTTTTTCAAATTTTCATTTACTATAAATTAAACACTTAGGTTTAATTTTATTATCACGTATTATTTTCCTGAAAACAGAGATGAGCGAAGAGAGAAATAAGGAAACTCACCTAGGTTTGGTTTTTGTTTACTTCTTCTTTAGCATTCTGATAATGTTCAAACCATACATCCTACCGAAGTATGAAGAGAACATTATCAATAAAGAACCCAACTAAGAGGTTGGGGTCAAACCCACAGGGAATAGGGAAGAGCTAGACTAAAGCTGGTAAGTGAACTAGTCAAGTAGTTACTCCAAATTGGGGGTTTAAAAAGGAAACAATAATTAAAAGCACAATTAAAATTACGGGTGAAATCAAGATTTAAAAATAACTAGGGTTTTGTGTTCCCCATGGGTTCATAACTGTTTCGGGTACACATACGTGATCATCACGAATGCTTTCTTGTAGAACTGATAACTAGGGTTCATTCAAACGACCGACCAATCCCTATTGAATGACTATACTCAATCGCTCGACCAAATCTCATGAGCGATTAAAATTTAACCATTATAATTATGTCACAAATTTAACTATCCTGCGACCACAACTAAAGTTAATACAGTAACCATCAAGATCAAGGCTTTGTTGTAATTCTCTTTTCCTAATCTCTACCTCTTAGACCTAAGAAAGTAAAGAATTCGGGCAAGTCGTAATGTTGTACACCATTAAGAAATGTTTAACCATGAAGAGAATATAATACAAGTGTTTTGCATTGGTTTTGAATCACTTTTGTATAACCTTAGCTTGTTAATCCATCATGGTTCCCACAACCCTAGCTATGGAGGTTTTAGCCTCGCATAGTTGCAAGATTGTGATTTTTTTGCATCATTAATGACATAAATAAATACTTACAATTATAATTGAGAGAAAAACTTCCTTGAATTAATTAGCAAAATCCTTAAGAACAATATTAAGATCAAGAAAAGGTTGATCACAAGTTGAACAACTCCATTCTCACGTCTATATCTCCTTAATTTCATTGCTAATCAGTTCTAATCACTCCTAATTACTTCTCAGCTTCTCCCTATTATGAAAATAAAACACAAAACGTATTTATATAGGCAGAAAAAACCATTTCCTAAGCTAACAGGGTGAACTTCCATATCTGCTGCCGCTCGTGCCACGATTAGATTTACGACCCGTGATAGGGTTGTACGGGTCGTGCCTGCCATCCGTAAGTCTGTTGCTTGCTAAAATATGGCTAAGTGTTGGTGCTTTGGTATGACTCGTACCATCTTCCTACAAGTCATACTGAACATCCGTGGTCTAAATCTAGAGATCCTTAATTTTTCTGAAGTTTGTCATGAATGTCTTTGTATTACTTGTACCTTGCCATTACGACTCGTACTGTATTCATCCATACCTAGAATCAGCTTTTTGTGCAACCTTTCTGAATCTTTCTGTTATACCCCGGGAACCAAAGGATCAAACTCAGAAGTAAAAATGGAGAAAAAGTTAAAATTCACACCAGGTCATAGAACGACTCGTGAGCTTGGTCGTAAGGAGTGACCACAAGTCGTTAGGTGACTCGTGGTCACCATGGATTGGCAAGGCTTGAGTGAGGAGGTCACGAGCCTAACAATGAGTTGTGGTCAGACCTCACGACTCGTGAGGCCACCCATGGCCTACCTTGAATGTTTGGCCAGTCGGGATGGGCAGTGTAGGTCACGGAAGGTGACCGCGAGTTGTGTTCTGACCTCATGACTCATGAAGTCACCCGTGGGATCCCCTTGGATGTTTGGGCAGTGTACCCAATGGATCAAGACCATGAGTCGTGCCCTGTGGCAATGACCCGTGAGGTCCCTCGTGGGGGTTAGCAACCTGAAATTTCCTACGTTTTAATAAGGGTGTTTTCGTAATTCCTAAGTCCCTAAGGCATAAACTGTGTCATTTTAGATATTTTTATGAGTAAGATAAGATGGGTTAAGACCTTTATGCATTCCCATTCTCATGCAAAATCTTAGAGAGGTTTTGGGAGATTCAAGGCATTCTTCCCCAAATTTTCATCAATTTCTTTGTGGGTGTTAAAGGAACTTTGAGTCCATCCATTCACAAGTATGTAGGGTTTTAAAATGGGTAGAATTCTTCCTCTCCCATGCCCAATTTCGATTTAAATCATGAATCCTCCTATTCATGTCTATGGGGTTTTACTCAAATGAATGGAAATGTGATTTCTCTTTATGGGTATGATTTAATTGAGTTTTAATTACTAAATTATGAACGATGGGAAGGTTTTATCATTATTTTCCTTTAATCATTTTGCAATCTTTTAAATCCAAAATTCCCATTTGATGAAAGTTCATGGAAGTTATGATTTATAATGACTACTATATAATTTGAGTTTATTGATGATGGAAAAGCATGATTTTCTAGTTACCCATATTTATGAGCATATATCGAAAGTATTGAGTATGATGAAGTAATGGGAAATTCCCACATGTTAAATAATGATTTATGATTTATGAAGTGAATTACATGAATTATCGATTTATGATGTTGGCCGATGAAAAGGGTCTTGATTCTTAGCTAAGCATGCTTTAAAAGGGGATCGATGATGATAAATGTTATATTTTAGCCAATGAATCTTTATGCATGATATTATTTATTTAAGTATGAGCCTATATGCATGTTTTTGGGAGTCGTGTCTAGCACCGAGTAGCCTGGCATTCAAAGGACTACGCCGGTGTCTAATGACCATTGCCACCGTGGGTTTGTAAATGATATGATGTATTGATAATGATCCCCTCAAATGTGATATCACGCATTATGCACAACCCTCGCTTGGCAAGCAAGGGTTGGCTCTGCCCACTTGAGCGAGATAGTGGGGCATCAGTAAAGGGTCTACAATGATGGTGTTGGTTAGGACGAGTCCTCCCATTGTTCCGCATGTTTTATGCATTTTTATGTTTAGGCTATTGGGTCAAGTTATATTTTGATAAAGTTACTTATAATTATGATAATAAATGATTATGAATGATTTGAAAGTCTTGAACCCTATGTTATATTACAAAGATTTTGATGCAAGCATGATGTCCTTCTCCTATATCTATTTATGAGCTTACTTTACTTTTAAAATGTCCATTTTACTTACATTGTGTACTCGGTACATTCAATGTACTGACCTAATACTTTCTATGCTATATCGTTTCATGATACAGGATCTGAATCTCAGGCTTATCCTCACCCTTAGTCCATCTTAGCTTACACTATCAGCTTGTTGGTGAGTCCTCATGTTCCGAGGGCCGTTTGATAAACTTTCATGTTGATTATGTTTATTTTTCCTCGGGTTAGTTGGGGATGTTGTCCCATCAACCCATCTTATGTATTAGAGGCTTTCGGACAAAGGTGTAGTACTCAACTTATGTAAATGTTTGGTATTTCCTGATGCTATTTCATGGTTACATTTCCGGATGTTTTATGCTAAATATTCTGCTTATTTAAATGAGATTAGTTGTATGCATGTGTCATGGGTCGACTCGGGGCCTCTCGGGGTCCCTTGTCCCATGTCTACGATCCAGGTGTATGTTTGGGTCGTGACAAACTTGGTATCAGAGCCATAGGTTTGAAGTCTCTTTGGGTGTCTAAAAGCCATGTTAAGTAGAGTCTTTTTCATGGGTGTGAAGCGTGCCACACCTATGATGAAAAGGCTACTAGATGTTTAGAAATGTCCCTTCCTTCATGTTCTATGTCATGCGATGAAAGGCCTTTCCATCATTCTAATTGATGCGATTTGTGATTGCAGAATTATGGCTCCTAGAACAATGAATTGAAGGAGGAATAAAAATGATGAAGGCCACGGAGATGGCAATGACCATGGACATCAACAAGCCCCACCTGTCCAGGAGCCCCAGGCACCAAAGTCAGCTGCCCACGCTGAGTTTCAGGCGGCTATTCAGATGTTGGCATAGGCCTTGACTGCTCAAGTCAACCAGAAGGCTATTGCGTAGGTCCCACAGAATGACAATGCAGCGGCGGCTCAAATTAGAGACTTCCTGAGGATGAACCCTCCTGAGTTCACGAGATCAAAGGTGGATGAGGATACGCACGAGTTCATTGAAGGGATCTTGAAGGTCACTCAGGTTATGGAGGTGACAAATGGGGAGTGTATTGACTTGGCCTCTTATCAGTTAAAAGAGGTCGCTCATATCTGGTATAAGCAATGGAAGGACAGCAGGGCAGCTGGAGCGGGCCCTATCAGCTAGGATGAGTTCCACATTGCCTTTCTCGATAGGTACTTCCCTCAGGAAATGAGGGAGTTGAAAGAAGTGGAGTTTATGAACCTCAAGTAGGGAAAAATGACAGTGCTGGAGTATTCTCTTGAGTTCACTCGGTTGTCAAAATATTCCCCAGAGTTAGTGATGGACCAGAGAGCGCGGGTGAGCCGATTTGTTCATGGTGTGGCTTGTTATTTAGACAAGGATTGCAGGACTGCTATGCTCCACCAAGATATGGACTTTCCTCACATAGTGTTGTATGCCCAGCAGATGGAGGCGGCTCATGCGAGGGAGAGGGAGGTAAAGAGGGCTCGAAAAGATAGTAGTGGGTTTTCACATCAGAGGTCCGGCGGTGGCTACCATCCACAATTTCAACAGAGGTCACTAGCCCCAGCACCATCATCACAAAGTGTTCCATCTAGACCTAGGGGTGATCAGAGGAGCAGGGCTTCAGGGTCGAGGGATCAGAGGGGCGCCCAACGAGAATATACCTCTCCAGCCTATGGGAAGTGCCGGTAAGAGTCACACCGGAGAGTGTCTGCTCAGCTCAGATATTTGCTATGCGTGTGTTAGATCCGGGCACATATGCCGAGTGTGCCCATATACTAGATAGGGTGATGAAAGGGGTACGGCACAGACCACCAGGACAGCAGCAGCTCCAGCCCATTTTGCTTCGTAGGGAGCATAGACTAGTGGAGGTGGCGAGCAGCACCAAAACGGATTCTATGCCCTTGCCTCACTCTAGAAGCAGGAGACTTCGACTGACGTGGTCAATGATCTATTGCAAGTCTTCCATATTGATTCTTATGCTTTGTTAGATCTAGGAGTTACCTTTTCTTTTATGAACCCTTACATTGCTAGTAGTTTTGGAGTTAGTCTTGAAGTGTTGTCCGAACCATTCTCCGTATCTACTCCAGTCGGTGAATCAGTTGTAGCTAGGAGGGTATATAGAGGTTGCCCAATTATGGTGTTGCATAAGGTTATGTCACGCCCCGCCCTGGGGGGTATGACTGGCACCTGGTGCCCTAGAAGGACCTGGACTACTAACTGGTGGGCCTAGGCACATCTGGTGCCTGGCTA
>JACEIK010000706.1:57473-75687 GCA_018107945.1 Datura stramonium
TGCCATCGCGGAGGGGCTCTGCCCCGGCTCCTTCCGCGATGGTTCGACAGGTTTCTCGTCCGATCTTTTCCCGGGCCTTTTTATAGCATGTATGGCTTTCAAATATGCTTAACCAACGTGCGAATAGGCCATCTATATGCCGGGAATCTTACGGGGTGTAACAGGTTACCTCCACGAACTTAGTAGAATTGTCCATGACTTATTTCGACATCATTTTAGGTATGGATTGGTTGTTTGCATGTTACGCTTCGATTAATTGTAGGACCCGTACAGTGGAATTACGATTTCCGGGGGAGCTAGTTTTGGAATGGAAGGGTAATTCAACTGTACCATCCGGTCGATTTATTTCCTATCGTAAGGCCTGGAAGATAATCTCTAAGGGTTTCATGTACCACCTAGTTAGGGTTAAGGAAGTGGAGTCTGAGACCCTGAGTATCCAGTCAGTTCCGGTGGTGTGAGAGTATCTAGAGGTGTTTCCTGAGGATTCCTCATGTGTTCCTCCGGAAAGGGAAATCGATTTCGGGATTGATCTATTGCCAGATACGCAACCTACTTCTATCCCTCCTTACAGGAAGGCTCCAGTCGAGCTAAAGGAATAAAGGATAAGTTGAAGGTCTCGCTGGATAAGGTGTTTTATTAGACCGAGCAAGTCTCCATGGGGTGCGCCAGTTCTATTTGTTCGAAAGAAGGACGGTTCCCTTTGCATGTCTATTGACTATCGGCAGTTCAACCAGGTTACCATCAAGAACAGGTACCCCTTACCAAGGATTGATTATTTCTTTGACTAGATTTAGGGTGCAAAGTGCTTCTCTAAGATTGATCTCAGGTCCAGGTATCACCAGCTCAGAGTGCGGGAGAGTGACATCTCGAAGACAATTTTCAGGACTTAGTATGGTCACTACGAATTTGTTGTTATGTCTCGGACTAACCAATGCCACAATAGCTTTTATGGATCTAATTAATAGGGTGTTCAAGGAATATTTTTACATGTTCTTGATTGTGTTCATTGACGACATCTTAATATACTCTCGGAGCGAGTAGGAGCATGCCACTCATTTGAGAATAGTGCCGCAAACCCTAAAGGATCATCAGCTGTATGCAAAGTTTAGCAAGTGTGAATTCTGGGACATGTGGTATCAATTGAAGGCATAAGGGTAGATTCTCAGTAGATCGAAGCAGTGAAGAATCGGCCTAGACCGGTTAATCCTGTAGAAATTCGGAGTTTCTTGGGCCTAGTAGGTTACTACCATAGGTTTGTTGAGGGTTTCTCATTTATCGCGGCACCTTTGACTAAGTTGACTCAGAAAAGGGTGAAGTTCCAATGGCCGTATGCTTGTGAGAAAAGCTTCCAAGAGCTGAAGACCCGACTCACTTCAGCACCAATGTTGACCTTACCCGAGGGTACTGATGGCTTTGCTGTATATTGTGATGCTTCAATAGTAGGACTGGGATGTGTGTTTACGCAGCGTGGGAAAGTGATAGCATATGCCTCGAGACACCTAAAAGTTCATGAATAGAATTACCCGGCCAATGATCTTGAGTTGGCCGCGGTGCTGTTTGCATTGAAGATACGACGGCATTAGTTGTATGGGGTCCATGTGGATGTATTTACAGATCACAAGAGCTTGCAATATGTGTTCACATAGAAGGATATAAATCTTCAGCAAAGGAGGTGGTTGGAATTACTTAAGGACTACGACATGAGTGTCCTCTACCACCCGGGCAAGGCTAATGTGGTTGCAGATGCACTTAGTAGACTCTCCATGGAAGGTGTGTCCCACGTGGATGAGGGAAAGAAGGAGTTGGTGAAGGATGTCAACCGAATTGCAAGACTGGGAGTTAAGTTGATCGACTCGACCGATGGCCATTTTTTATGCATAACGAGTAAGAATCTTCCTTGGTGGTTGATGATAAATCCAGGAAAGATGAGGATCCAATATTGAGGAAGCTGAAGGAGGCGGTGCAGAGTTAGAAGGTGGAGGTCTTCTCCCAAGGGTGAGTTGGTGTGCTACGATACTAGGGTCGACTATGTGTTCCGGACGTCGATAATTTGAGAGTTTGGATATTGAATGAGACACATGGTACCAGATATTCTATTCATCCAGGATCCATGAAAATATATCGGTATTTGTGAGAAATCTATTAGTGGGATGGTATGAAGAAAGATATTGCAGAGTTCGTAGCAAAATGTCCAAACTGCCAGCAAGTGAAAGTTGAACATCAAAGGTTGGGAGGCGTACATCAGGATATTAGCATTCCCACTTGGAAGTGGGAAGAGATTAATATGGATTTTATTACAAGTCTACCTCGCACTCGCCAGCATTATGATTCCATTTGGGTGGTGGTGGACAGGTTAACAAAGGCAGCACACTTCCTTCTGGTTAAGAGCATGGATTCAGTGGATGATTATGCCAAGTTATATATTTGGGAGTTGGTTCAACGTCATGGAGTGCCCTTGTCGATTATTTTAGACCAAGGTACTCAGTTTACCTCCCAGTTCTAGCGGTCTTTTCAGAAGGGACTTGGGACTCAAATTAAGCTCAACACAACATTCCATTCGCAAAGGGATGGCCAGGCAGAATGAACCATTCAGACCCTCAAGGATATGTTGAGGGCATGCGTTATGGATTTCAAAGGTATTTGGGATGATCATTTACCCTTAATCGAGTTTGCTTATAATAACAGCTATCACTCTAGTATCCAGATGGCACCATTCGAGGCTTTTTACGAGAGAAGATGTATATTTCCCATTGGATGGTTTGAGGTTGGTGAGGAAGCCATGATATGACCTGATTCGGTTGATGATGACATGGCAAAGGTCCAGTTTATATGATACCGGTTAAAAACTACTCAGAGTCATCAGAAATAGCATGCTAATGTGAGGAGAAGGGATTTCGAGTTTGACGTAGACGGCTGGGTATTTCTAAAGGTATCTCCCATGAAGGGAGCCATGCATTTCGGAAAGAATGGGAAACTCAGTCCCTGCTATGTTGGTCCCTACCGGGTTATGAAAAGAGTTGGTAAGGTGGCACACGAGTTAGACTTTCCCTTGGAATTGTCCTCAGTTCATCCCGTCTTCCATGTGTAACTTTTGAAGAAGTGTTTGGGTGATCCAGCCTTGATAGTTTCGGTAGACAGCGTTTTGGTGAAAGACAACCTCAGTTATGAAGAAGTCCCCGTTGAAATCTTAGATCGTCAGTTTCATAAGTTTAGAAACAAGGAAGTAGCTTAAGTTAAAGTTTTATGGAGAAATCAGCATGTTGAGGGAGCTATGTGGGAGGCCGAGTGATGGCTAGGTATCCATATTTGTTCTCTACCGGCTAAGTTTCAGTTTGAGGTATCAGTTTTTCTCTAAACCTTTAATCAACCTTTCCTATTCAGTTCATGTGTACAAGTTTGTTCTATGACATGATATATGTATGTGATGTCTGAATTCTGTTTAGCCATGTAATTCCTATCAGAGGTAGTCATTCCGTCAGTTTTCGGCTTTAATGACCGGTAATTGTATATGGGGATGGCTTGCTTCTGAGTTTTCTGCATGTTTCTAACATTCGAGTATGAATGTCCCCAAGGGGGAGATATTGTTATATCCCGGGAACCCAAGGATTAGACCCAAAAGTAAACACGGAGAAAAACTGAAAATTCGCACTAGGTCACAGAACAACCCGTGAAATTTGGTGGTGAGGAGTGACCATGAGTCATGAGGTGACTCATGGTCAGCATGGTTTGGTAAGGCCTGAGTGAGGAGGCCTCATTACTCATGAGATCACCCGTGTTCTACCTTGGATGTTTGGCTAGTCGGGATAGGCAGTGTAAGTCACGGAAGGTGACCACGAGTCATGGTCTAACCTCACGACTCGTGAAGTCACCCATGGGGTCCGCTTGTATGTTTGGGAGTGGACCCAACGGATCAAGGCCACAAGTCATGCCCTATGGAAATGACCCATGAGGTCCCTCGTGGGGGCTTGGGACTAGAAATTTCCTGCATTTTAATAAGGGTGTTTTCGTAATTCCAAAGTCCCTAAAGCCTAAACTACGTCATTTTGGACATTTTTATGAGTAAGACAACATAGGTTAAGCCCTTTATGCATGTCCATACTCATGCAAAGGCTTAGAGAGGTTTTGGGAGATTCAAGGCCTTCTTCCCAAATTTTCATCAATTTTGTTGTGGGTGTTCAAGGATCTTTGAGTCCATCCATTCCCAGGTATGTAGGGTTTTAAAATGGGTGGAATTATTCCTCTCCCATGCCCAATTTCGATTTAAATCCTGAGTCCTCCTACTCAAGTCTATGGGGTTTTACTCAAATGCATGAAAATATGATTTGTCTTATGGGTATGATTTAATTGAGTTTTAATTACTGAATTATGAACGATGGGTAGGTTTTATCATTATTTTCCTTTAATCATGTTTAAGGCTTTTAAATCCAAATTGCCCATTTGATGAAAGTTTATGGAAGTTATGAGTTATGATGACTACTCTATAATATGAGTTTATTTATGATGGAAAATCATGATTTTATAGTTACCCATGTTTATGAGCATATTTTGAAAGTATTGAGTATGATGAAGTAATGGGAAATGCTCACATGTTAAAGAATGATTAATGATTTATGAAATGAATTACATGAATTATCGATTTATGATGTTGGCCTATGAAAAGGGTATTGATTCTTGGCTAAGAATGTTTTAAAAGGGGATCAATGATGATAAATGTTATATTTTAGCCAATGAATCTTAATGCATGATATTATTGATTTATGTATGTGCCTATATGCATGTTATTGGGAGCCGTGTCGAGCACCGAGCAGACTGTCGTTCAAAGGACTACGCCGGTGTCTCATAACCACGTGCCACCGTGGGTTTGTAAATGATATGATGTATTGATAATGATCCCCTAAAATGTTATATTACGCCTTATGGATGACCCTCGCCTGGCAAGCCAAGGTCGGCTCTACCCACTTGAGAGAGACAATTGGGCATCATGAAAGGCTCTATAATGATGGTGTCGGTTATGATGAGTCCTCCCATTGTTCTGCATGTTTAATGCATTGTTATGTTTATATTATTATCTCTCTTTGATAAAGTTACTTATAATCATGATAATGAATGATTATGAATGATTTGAATGTCTTGAGCCCTATGTTTTATTATGAACATTTTGATGCAAGCATTATGTCTTTCTACTATGTCTATTTATAAGCTTACTTTACTTTCAAAATGTCCATTTTACTTACCTTGCATACTCGGTACATTCCACGTATTGACCACATACTTTTTATGCTGTATCATTTCATGATACAGGGTTCGGATCTCAGGCTCATCCTCATCCTTAGTACATCTCAACTTACGCTATTAGAGGCTTGCGGACAAAGGCATAGTACTCAACTTATGTAAATGTTTGGTATTTCCTAATGCTATGCCATGGTTACATTTCTGCGATGTTTTAATCTAACTATTATGCCTATTTAAATTAGATTAGTTGTATTCATGTGCCATGGGTCAACTCGGGGTCTCTAGGGGTCCCTTTTCCCGTGTCTACAATCCGGGTGTATGTTCGGGTCAAGACACTTTCCATGACTTGAAGTTTCGAGTCATACGACGATCATACGACCCGTACTGTGAGTCGTGGGTTGCTTCAGCTCATTCTTCTGAACATTTCCATGAGTCTTGGTACGATTTGTACCATCATTGTATGATTCGTACTGAGACTGTCAGTTTGGCTCATTTTATGCTCTTTTAAGCTTCTTTTGCACAATCTTATTCCAACACCTAAGTTTACCTGAAAACACAAGAAAAGTACCTCATATCCATATAAACACACCTAAGACCATGCTATTTTATTTAGTTTTGAGCATCGAAAGTGTTGTAAATCAATAGCACATCAACACCCTCAACTTAAGACTTTTGAATGTCCTCAGGAAAAGAAAAGAAAAACAAAAACATGATGCTCAACTAGAAAATAATCCTAAGATACTTCAGCCAATACTTAAACAACATTTGCAGTCTACATACAACAACTTCTGACCTTTTTCAATGAACCAACATCACCTAATGTATACAAGAGACCTCAAAACATAATAAACATGGATCAAGTTATGTAATCTAGCTATCAACAGGCAATCAAGTCATCACCAATGTTTTTCACACAAACCAACGGTAAAAGTAAACATAATCCATGTACCCTCACAACAAAGGAAGTCTCAACTCACAGATATAGTATCAAATATGTATGGGACTAGACAAATGAAACACTGATCCTCACTAAGAAGTTCCAAGTACCATGTATCAGATACCATAGACTTGCCCTTATTTTCTCTGCTTCGGTTTGTCGGATGGTCAAATTAGGATCAATATAGGACTTGATATGGCTTGTAACGTAGGCTTAGGGCTGGACATGATAAAAATGAGAGATTTTTAAGTGAATATCCCTTACTTGTCACTACATACATTTTCTTCACCTTTCACCTACTTCACTCTTTATTGCTTTCATTCCTTTTCTTCCCTTTTCACCTCTTTTGTACACATTTGCATGGATGTGGTGTATTTTCAACTTTTTCAGCATTTTTATTTTCTTTTGAAATTTATTTTTCAAGATTCTCAATATTTTTTCATCTCTTTTATATTCACCATACCACACCTCATTTTTCACCTTTTCCTCTTTTCTTTCCCTTTTTATCGTTCCCACCATTTACGCACCCCTACTCTAGCCACCCTAAACATAGCCATTTTTCCTATGTTGAGGTTCACGGTATCCAAGGAAGGATCGGGGACGAAATAGGTTCATTATAAACAAATGGGTACGGTTCATTGGTTAATCAAATAAGAAAATATGGGTCAATTAAGGCTCAAAATTGGGATTAAGGGATTTATAAGATTTTGTTAGGGTTATACAGTCTAAAAGTGAGCTAAACAAAAATGGCCTATGATCATATCTTAACCAACCATCCTTAGCCTATTGAAAGATCAACCAGGCAAGTTCTAGATCTTCTACACAATACTGAACTAGGTACTTTGCCTCACTCTCTCATGGCACATGAACTATATTTACTTTATCTATCTAGTTTACTCATGGATTAACAGGACTCATGCAAATAAATTAAATGGCATCAAAAGATCCACATGAATCATGCATGTAGTCACAAATACATAGCTAATGCATCAAAAATTTAAAACTTGTGCATTTTTATTGGTTGAGTACTCCTAAGTTATTTTCTAATTAAACAAAAATCACAATCTAAAAATAAAAATCCTAAAAATGTCGGTTCTACTAGATAGCATGTCTGAGAAAAAAGAAACACGGCAAGAAAAACCCTCGGACGTATCAAAAATCACAAAAATAACAAGTACACCCCCTCCCCTTTTTGAAAAATTTAGCTTCATCCCTGAAGCATGAGATGGAAGAATATAGGGAAGGGAATATACCTGGGGCTACTCAGACTTCACCTTTCATGGGTTACCTCCCATGCAGCGGCTGATTTAATGTCGCGGCATGACATGGATTTTTTTACTCTTCAATAATCATCAAGGTATACTACTTCTATTTCTCATATCTCCTCTACATCTCCTATATATAGATTTATTCTTTTCCCATTCACTTTGAACCTTTTTCCTTCTTTATTCTTAAGCTCCACTGCACTATAAGTGGATACATGTACTATTCTCTAGGGTCCCATCCACCTAGATTTCAATTTCCCAGGGTGGAACCGGAGTCTTGAGTTGAATAATAAAACCAAATCACCTGGGCTAAACTCCCTTTTTGTAGTATTCTTATCATGGTAAATATTCATCCTTTCTTTATAGATAGCCGCACTCTGATAAGCTCTAAGTCTAAATTCATCCAACTCATTAATCTTATTAAGTCTTAGCTTGGCTGCTTCATTCCAGCTCATGTTCAACTTTTTCAGAGCCCGTAATGCCTTATGCTCTAATTCGATTGCTAGATGGCATGCTTTTCCATAAACCATCTGGTATGGAGACGAACCAATAGGGGTCTTATAAGCTATTCGATAAGCCCATAATGCATTATCAAGCTTCCTAGACCAATCTGTCCGGCTAGTATTCACTGTCTTGGCAAGGATAGTCTTGATTTCCCTGTTTGAGACTTCCACTTGTCCACTCGACTGCGGGTGGTAGGGTGTGGCTACCTTATGCTTGAAACCATATTTCTCCAACAGAGACTTGAAGAGGCGGTTACAAAAGTGAGATCTACCATCACTAATAATAGATCTGGGAGTGCCAATCCTAGCAAAGATATGCTTCTGAAGAAATGCTGTAACACTCTTTCCTTCATTGCTTAGTAGTGCAATTGCCTCCACCCATTTGGAGACATAATCCACTGCCACCAAAATGTATTTCATCCCATATGAGCTAACAAATGTGCCCATGAAATCAATGCCCCACACATCAAAACACTCAACTTCCAATATGGGAGTTAGTGACAACTCATGTTTATGGGTAATACCGCCTTGCCTTTGGCATTGATCACATGACTTTTAAAAGTCATATGAATCCTGGTGAATAGAGAGCCAATAATATCAGCATTTTAGAATCTTGTGCGTAGTTCTGATACCACTGTGATGACCCTCAATAGGGGATGAATGACAGGCTCCAAATGCTAAACATTTCTATTTCAGGGACGCACCTACGAATGATCCCATCTACACAAATGCGAAATAAGTATGGCTCATCCCAGTAATATATTTGGGCATTGAATAAGAACTTATTCTTCTAAGGAGTTAGGTATGTCGGTATCATATCGCTAAACAAGTAATTTGCAAAGTTGGAAAACCAGGAAATCAAGTCCTGTGATGTACCTAATACCTGTTTTTCTGGAAAGGCATCATAAATATCTATCTCCTCCCTTGCTTTTGCCTCAGATTTAAATCTAGATAGATGATCTTCTACCTGATTTTCCATGCCTTTTCGATCTTTAACCTCAAACTCAAACTCTTTGAGAAGAAGTACCCACCGAATCAATCTAGGTTTAGCATCCTTTTTGGACATCAGGTACCTCAAGGCGGCATGGTTTGTGTGGATGATCACCTTGGTTCCAAGCAAGTATGCTCAGAATTTTTCGAAAGCATAGACCACTACCAGTAGCTCCTGCTCTGTGACTATGTAATTCTTCTGGGCTACGTTGAATATTTTACTAGCATAATAGATTTGATGAAAGATCTTCACTCTTCTTTGGCCCAAAACAGCACCAAGAGCAACTCCACTAGCATCACACATTACCTCAAATGGAAGAGACCAATTTGGAGCCACGATGATAGGAGTAGTTCTGAGTTTCTCTTTTAAGCATCCAAAAACCCTTAGGCATGCCTCATCGAACACGAACTTTACCTCCTTCTCAAGAAATTTGCACAATGGTTGTGTTATTTTTGAAAAATCTTTGATAAATCATCGGTAGAATCCTGCATTCCCTAAAAAGCTCCTGACCCTTTTTATGGAAACAGGGGGTGGTAAACCTGCTAAACCAACACTATTCCCTCCTTAACCATGAAATGAATTTTTTTTCCAATTTAGGACCAAATTAGTTTCTTCGCATCTTTTCAATACATTGCCTAGGTTTTCGAGGCAAGATTCGAATGAGTCACCTACAACAAAAACATCATCCATAAATACTTTAATAGTTTCCTCCACCATGTCTGAGAATATGGACATCATACAGGGCTGGAATGTGGCTGGTGCATTGCACAATCCGAATGACATTCTTTTAAAAGAAAAAGTTCCACATGGGCAGGTAAAGGTCATCTTCTCCTGGTCTTTTGGAGCGATGGTAATCTGATTATATCCTGAATATCCGTCAAGAAAATAGTACCAACCTCTTCCTGCCAGTCTATCGAGCATCTGATCAAAGAATGACATCGGAAAGTGGTCCTGCTGGGTCCAGTGGTTGAGTTTCCTGTAATCCATGCACACACGCCATCCTGTGACTGGTCGCGTCGGAATCAACTCGTTCTTCTCATTGGGTACCACTATAATCCCAACTTTCTTTGGCACACACTAAACTGGGCTCACCCACTTGCTATGTGCGATGGGATATATGGCACCAGCATCCAGCCATTTGATAATTTCATTTTTCACAACTTCTTGCATTGGAGGGTTCAGGTAACACTGATGTTCTATACTTCGTTTACAGTCTGGCTCCATTTTGATCTTGTGATTACATATGCCTGGTGGAATTCCGATAACATCAGCTATGGTCTAACCAATTGCCTTTTTGTACCATTTTAGTTTGTTGACCAAAGCTTCCACCTGATTTTCTAATAGGTTTGCTGCAATTATGACTGGCATACAGTATTTTCTTCTCCGAGGAATGCATACTTGAGAAGGAGAGGCAGTTCCTTTAGCTTAAGGGCTGGTGGCACCTCCACAGATGGCTTGGCTAGTGGCGGTTAATGATTCTTTAGATCTAGGTCTAACTTCTTTTTGTTGAAGTTATATGACCCTATTCCATTTAAAGCGTTCACCGTCTCCATGTATTCTGGGCTTCTGTCTCCCTCATAATTCATCATCACAGATGCAAATGTATCATTAGTCATCAACTCTTCCACGAGCATTGACAACTTATTGTATTCCGTCTGTGCATTTGAGTGAGAGGTCGTTCTATTGATGTAACTTGAGAGAGTCACAAAAGAAAAACAAGAAAAGCGTAAACGGGAATTTCACTACCAACAAGTCAAATACAAGATAATAATCTAGTCTTAGCCGTATTCCCTCTCAACGGCGCCACTTTTTGATAATTCTCAAATCATACTTCCTACCAAAGTATGAAGTGGACGTTGTAAATAAAAAATCCAACTAACAGGTTGGGGTTGAACCCACAGGGAATAGGAAAGAGCTAGACTAAAGCCGGTAAGTGAACTTGTTAGGTAATTACTCCAAATTGGGGGTTTAAAAAGGAAACAATAATTAAAAGAACAATAAAAATTATGGGTGAAATCAAGGTAAAGATAACTAGGGTTTTGTGTTCCCCATGGGTTCATAACTATTTTGGGTACACATACGTGATCATCACCAATGCTTACTTGTAGAACTGATAACTAGGGTTCATTCAAATGACCGACCAGTCCCTATTGAATGACTATACTCAATCACCCAACCAGGTCTCATGAGTGATTACAATTTAACTGTTACCAATATGTCCCAAATTTAAATATCCTGCTACAACAGCTCAAGTTAACACAATGATCATCACGATCAAGGCTTTGTTGTAATTCTCTTTTCCTAATCTCTACCTCTTAGACCTAAGCAAGTAAAGAATTCGGGTAGGTCCTAATGTTGTACACCATTAAGAAATTTTTAACCACGAAGAAAATACAATACAAGTGTTTTGCATTGGTTTTGAATCACTTTTATGTAACCCTAGCTTGTTAATCGACCATGGTTCCCACAACCCTAGCTATGGAGGTTTTAGCCTCTCATAGTTGCAAGATTGTGATTTGTTTGCATCATTAAAGACATAAATCAATACTTACAATTATAATTAAGAGAAATACTTCCTTGAATTAATTAACAAAATCCTTAAGAAAGATATGAAGATCAAGAAAAGGTTGATCACAAGTTGAACAAGTCAATTCTCACGTCTATATCTCCTTAATTTTATTGCTAATCAGTTCTAATCAATCCGAAATACTTCTCAACTTCTCTCTCTTATGAAAATAAAACATAAAATGTATTTATACAGACATAAAAATCCTTTTCCTAAGCTAACAGGGTAAACTTCCATATCTGCTGCCACTCATGCCACGATTAGACCTACGACTCGTGATAGGCTTGTACGGGCTGTACCTGTCATCCGTAAGTCTGTTGCTTGCTGAAATCTGGCTAAGTGTTGGTGCTTTTTTATGACTCGTCGTCCTATGAGTCGTACTGAACTTCCATGGTCTAAATCTGGAGACTCTGAATTTTTCTGATGTTTGTCATGTGTGCCCTTGTACGACTCGTACCTTACCATTTCGACTTGCACTATAGTCATTCGTTACCAGAATCATCTTTTGTGCAATTTTTCTGAATCTTTCAACGACTTGAATTTTGACTCGTACAACAATCATATGGCTCGTACTTTGAGTCGTGGGTTGCTTCTTTCTTAACTTATTCTTCTGAACATTTCCATGAGTCTTGGTACGATTTGTACCATCAGTGTATGATTTGTACTGAGACTATCAGTTTGGCTCATTTTCTGCTCTTTTAAGCTTCTTTTGCACAATCTTGTTCCAACACCTAAGTTTACCTGAAAACACAAGAAAAGTACCTCATATCCATATAAACACACCTAAGATCATGTTATTTTTTTAGTTTTTAGCGTCAAAAGTGTTGTAAATCCACATCACATCACATTATTGTAAGTACCTAAATTCAAACATATTTTTGAATGCATGTATGAACATGAGAGGCTAGAACCCTTCTTATAGGTTTGAGGCCATATGACATGATTGTAATTGTGTGAAGTTTATCTTTGGTTCAAGTTTTCTTTGTGTTTTGTCTTGCATTCTTGTTTAATCATCATTTTAATGCTTGATCACCATTGAAACACACTTGTTAAGCTTACGCAAAAGCTCAAAAGAGTAACCCCAGGTTATACCTAAGAGTGCAGGGAGAAAGTTCTTGTCTTTAAGACTTGATTCACGGTTAGTATAGCAATATAGTTAATTCACCTTGCTTGGTTAATAAAAAGGGAAGTTAGCTAGACACTTCGGATTAAATTGTCACATCAACACTCTCAGACATAGTTGTGAAGTTAATTCTATGTTAAATGGTTAAATGAACGAATTCAATAACCAAGGGAATAAACCCTGTAAACCACATCCACAATGTTAATTGCTCACGAATAAGGACATCACATCCCCGCTAGACGATGTATGTGTGACACTAATTTGTTGTGTTTAAAGGCTCGAAAGACCATGAACAGTGCATGTTAACTCTTTGAGATGACAAATGAATTTTAATATACTTGAACCATTGTGAGATTTAGTCGTGCATGATTGTTAGGCCTCAACTCTAGATGCTTCTAATCCGTGTCTTTTTGAATTATTAATGATCACGGTAGATTTAGATACAAAACAATAAAATTATCTGAACCAACATTTTTGAAAATTAATTTAACACTTGAACATGAATGTTCGCTGAAATAGTCCAGTCCTTGTGGGTTCGACATCCGGCTCTTCAAGAGTTGCTTTACTACTTGTACGACCATGTACTCTTTTGCATGCGTTGGGGCGCAACAGTTACAAATGACACCATCATGATAGAGCTTACGTGATGCCCCAACTATCACACTCAAGTAGGCAGAGCCGTCAAAACCTTGCCAGGGTTAAGGACGCTACCATGATATCGATATCAAGTTGAAGGCCCTTGGACGAAGGGGATTCTCACAAGGGAGGTCCCAATGTGTATATATATATATAAACTCACATTGGTGTGTAGTTCTAAGACCCCGGGGTTTGCATGAAACCCTAGCCTATTGGTACTAGACACTACTCCCAAAAACGTGCATAGTGCTCCCAACATTTTTCAATGAAGCTTCTAATGTAATTACATGCATAGTCTGAGATCTGAATATGGGGAGTCTTAGCTCCAAACATACCATAAGCTGAAATAGGGTGTATCACTCCAGATCATATGTAAAGCTAATATTATAAAACTGAACTGAATCGTGAAAACATACTTAACATGTGTGGGCTTGCCCAAAGCATAAAATCATGCATACTTGAAATAGACTTCATAAGTCCAAAATCATAAATTCATATGTGGGCAATTTATAAACATTCATTAATGCTAGATATCTCATCATGCTTGAAAGCATAAATCATAAACTTGGCTTTTCATGAAACTTGCATAATTGGGTGTAATTCTGTAAAGCTTGAATTAATGAATTTATAATAAAAAAAGGTATAAAATCTGCTCATGAATCTTAAAATATACTTTGAAACATGAAGGGAATTGACCCATAAATAAATCATAGAGAATTTCATAAAAATGGATTAAAATCTCATAAGATCATAAACATGATTTAGAACTTGAATTCATGGAATTGAGGAGAATTTTAAGCATAAGAGTGAAACGAACTCTCATTCATAGCCCTAAATACTTGGGTGAGTTGAATCTATGTTTATCTTTGAAAGCCCAAGAGATTTGGAGAAGAAATTTAAGGGTTTATGCTTGATCTTCAATAGAGAAATCCTAATATTACATGCACGGGAGTTGAATGAATTAGAATAGGTTAAACTCCCCTAATAAACTTCTTTCTGGGCTTAAAAAATGTAGTTTTTGACTTAGGAGCTTAGAAATTATGAAAAAACCCTCACTAAATTTGCAAAAAATTTCACACGGCGAGGAGTCACGACTGACACCACAAGTCATACTCTAATGCCACGACTTGTGGTTGGCTCTCGCAGTCACAACTATTTCTCCTAACTTCTGAATTTTCTCATGGATTCAACCATGAATCATACTATGAAATGACGGGTCATTAGATCCATCTGTTACAACTTCTGCCAAAATCTCTACCCCTTCTTAAGAGTGCAAGCCATGACTCGTTCATCACAACGAGTTGTACCATGACTGGTACCTTCTAACCCTGACACTCTTGAACAAACTAAAGACTCCCTACCATGATTCATTGTTACCACAATGAGTGATACTAAGAATCGTATCTTCTAGGCCCGACACCTAAATAGCTTCTCACGACTCCTAACTACGATGCATGACATGATCCCATGAGTCGTACCTTGACTCGTACCACTTAACTCCACAAGCAGGTTCTGGCCACGAACACTTCCCACAAGTCATACCTTCTCATAACGACTCGTACCATGAGTCGTCCTATGAATTTTTTTCTTCTTTTCTTGCTGAACACGTTTCAAACCTCGAGAATAGCCTTAGAAACTTTTGGAGTGTTACAACCTTTTCTCTAATACGCAGCCCGTATCGATTCCTCCTTATAGAATTGCTTCATTTGAGCTAAAGGAGTTAAAAGAGAAGTTGAAGGATCTATTAGATAAGGGCTTCATCAAGGATAGTGAATCCCCATTGGTTGCTCCAGTTTTCTTTGTTTGAAAGAAGGATGGTTCCCTTATAATGTGCATTGATTATCAGTAGTTAAAAAAGGTCATAATCAAGAATAAATATCCCCTCCCAGGATTGATGGCTTGTTTGACCAGCTTCAGGGTGCTAAGTTCTTTTCAAAGATAGACCTCAGATCTGGATACCATCAGCTTAGAGTTAGGAAGAGTGACATTTCGAAGAGAGCTGTCAAGACTCAGTATGGTCACTATGAGTTCGTAGCTATGTCATTTAAATTAACTAATGCTCTTGCAACTTTGATGGATTTGATAAATAGGGTGTTCAAGCAATATTTGGATATGTTAATTATTGTCTTCATAGATGATATTCTCATATACTCACGGAGCGAGGAGAAGCATGCCGCTCATTTGAGGATTGTTTTGCAGACTCAAGGATCGCCAGTTATTTACTAAATTCAGCTAGTACTAGTTTTGGCTGAACTCAGTAGCATTTTTGGGTCATGTGGTGTCTAGCGAGGGTGTGCAGGTGGACTCTCAAAAGATGGAAGAGGTGAAAAATTAGCATAGACTAGTAGACCTTTGGATACTAGGAGCTTTTTGGATATAGCTGGCTACTATAGGCGATTCATGGAGGGATTTTCATCCATTGTATCACCATTAACAAAGTTGACCCATAAGAAGGTCAAATTCCAGTGCTCGGACGCTTGTAAGAGTTAAAGACTTGACTCACTTCTACTCCAATATTGACCCTACCAGAGTGCACGAATAGTTTCGTGGTGTATTTTGATGTTGTGTGTTGATGCATCATGGTAAGGTCATTGTGTATGCATCCAGACAGCTTGAGACTCATGGGAAGAATAATCTAACGCATGACCTAGAGATTGCAATAGTGGTGTTTTCCTTGAAGATTTGGAGGCACTACTTGTATGGGGTAGATGTGGATGTGTTCATAGACCACAAGAGCCTTCAGCATGTGTTCACTCAGAATGACCTAAATTTGCAGCAAAAGAGATGGCTACAGCTCTAAAAAACTATGACATGAGTGTCCTATATCATTCGAGCAAGGACAATGTGGTGGCGGATGCTCTTAGTAGGCTATCAATGGATATTGTGTCTCATGTGGAGGATGGGAGAAAGGAGTTGGTGAAGGATCTCCATAGGCTTGCTTGTTGTGGGGTTCGCCTGACCAATTCAACGCATGGAGATGTGATAGTTCAGAGTGGGTCTGAATCTTCTTTTGTAACCGACGTCAAGGAAATGCAAGATGAAGATCATATCTTGGTAAAGTTGAAAGAAGCGGTACAAAATCAGAATATGGAGGTATTCTCTCAAGGGGGAGAAGGTGTACTATATCAGGGTCGATTATGTGTTCTAGCTATAGATGACTTGAGAAAGTGGATGTTCAATGAGGCTTATAGCTATTGGTATTCTATCCACCCAGGTGCCACGAAGATGTACCGTGATCTACAGGAAGTCTATCAGTGGAATGGTATGAAGAAGGACATAGTAAAGTTTGTGCGTAGCTGTCCAAATTGCCAGCAGGCAATGGTTGAGCATTAGAGACCTGGGGGTATGCTCTAGGATATTAATATTCCTACTTAGAAGTGGGAAGAGATCAATATACACTTCATTACAGGCTTGCCTGGTACCCACTGATAGTATGACTTTATATCGGTGATTATGGACAGGTTAACCAAATCACCTCACTTCTTATCGGTCAAAACTACTGATTCGGCTGAGGATTATCCTAGATGGAACGTTCAGGAGTTAGTTCGGTTGCATAGAGTTCCCTTATCCATTATCTCCAATAGGGTTACTGTAAGGACCCGAACGAAGGCCTAGATCGTAGACACAGGACAAGGGACCACAAGATATCCCAAGTCAACCCATGGCATAAGAATACATACAACTCATTCAATAAACGGATCAAATCATCACTATAACTCAGTGGAAGTCTAACTCAACATAACATCAGAATAAGCATCTGAAGCTGAATACATATATGAGTCTAAAAAGCCTCTAATCTAGACGAGTTTATGGGAAAAGACCCCAACTAACTCAACAATACTGAAACTGAAAATACACAAGGAAACTGAAAGTCTAGCCCTCGAAGGATGATGACTCACCAAACAAGAAGGTGCTAACTCTAACAACGGACTACGAGCGGGCCTGAGCCGGGGAGCTAGGTCCTATATCATAAAACAATACAACATATAAAGTATGCAGTCAGTACGTGGAATGTACCGAGTATGCAACGTAAGTAAAACTACTTAAGTAAAGTAAATCATTTAAACATTTCATAACATATCATAAACTTTCAAATTTAAGAGGAAAGAACTACATACGCTCATTCTGAAATCATAATCTTTTCATAATGTGACCATGCATAGCTTCATAACATCATAATTAACTCGAATGACTCAAAGCTAAAATATGACATTTATAGAAAAGCTAAACAATGAGTCAAACCTTACTTTTAGAACATGCATGCTTAAAGTAATAATCATGAGTAATGAATATGCAATTTTGAATCATGTGGACAACGGGAGACTCGTCACTTAACCGACATCAATGATAGAGCTTACGTGGTCCCGACTATCACACTCAAGTGGGCAGAGCCATCCAGAACCTTGCCAGAGCTAAGAACGCTACCATGATATCGATATTAAGCTCATGGGCCATTAGGGCCGGGGATAGCTCACAAGAGAGGTCCCAATAACATAATAGTATCAACCTACATTATCACATAGTTTTGGGGCATAGGGTGATTGACCCTCATCCCGCTCGGTGCTAGACTCTTCTCCCAAAATATGTAATGTTCTACATCGTATATAATGAAGCTCAACATCATCTATTGACGAAGCTCAATCATGAAATAATGCATAAATTAAACATTGTATAAAAAGAAGCTCAACATTGTTATTTGACAAAGCTCAATAACGAAATCATGCATAGATTCAACATTGTGTGAAAACGAAGTTCAATGATAACATACATCTCAATTATGAATTCATGCATATGAGAAGCTTTACTTCGAAACATACCACAAGCTCTAATATCAGTGGAAGCATCCACTCCAAAATCATGTGGTAAGTGATCAGGGGCATATTTATATGCCAAATTGATACTCAAATGTATAGCTTTTGCCTTGTTTGTCCAACAATGTGTGTACATTCTCATGTAAATTG
>JACEIK010000706.1:89648-106599 GCA_018107945.1 Datura stramonium
CGCCGGGTGCCAGTTATTGCATGTTTTCTTGTTGAATTTCACCTTTTGCTCTTGATTCCATTCCTCCAGTTCACCAAATCATGAATTAGTTCCTCAAATGAATTATTAACCTTCAAAAACAAGGACTAATCATGTTGGTTAGTATATATTCACATTTACATAAAATTACATGAGAATGTATATAAATAAGTAGATAAACAAGACTAAACTGAGTTATAAAGTAGCACTTGGGCATGCAATTATGCCCAAGATCAGTAAGCTTACTTTAGATATACTACATCATCATACTTGATACAAGGGCCTTTCCCAAACATTATCATGCTTGGATCTACTCAATTAATTTTTGGAAACAACATCATAATCATGGGTAGCTTTAGAAACATGCTTTTCATTATCAAATCTCAGCATCATCACACATTCATCATCATTCTATTCTTTCATGAACTTCTCATCCATGGGCATTTAAATTTCATACTTTAGAAAACACAATTTTAATTGAAAAAAATTTAAAATCTTCCCAAGCTTCACAATTCCTCAATATAAACATAATCTAATCGCACCCATGTGTAGAAATTGAAGAATCATGCAATTGGGTAAACCCCCATAACTTGATCGTATGAATTTCTCATACTTAACTAGAGATTTGGGCATGGGTGAGGAAGGAAACACCCACTCATAACCCTACATACCTGGGAGGGATGATTTTATCACTTCTCTAATTGCCCAAGGTGAGATTCCAATGGAAACCTTCAAAACTTTCTCTAAATTCTCTCTTCAAACTCTCAAGTTTGCATGCATGGAATGAATTAGCTTGGAATAGGTTTTCCCCTCTTAAAAGCCTTTAAAATGAGCCTTAAACGACGTAATATAGGTCTTAGGGACTTGACTATTAGGAAAAGACCATTACTGAATTTGCAGAAAAACACTGCTAGGTGGTCCTAACGGATGACCTGACGGATCGTCACTGGAGGAAATGACGGATCGTCACCTAGTGGTTCAATTGAGGAGTATCAAGTAGACATGGAACCAAAACCACTAGGATGAAAGCAAAGGCCCAAGCTGAAGCAACCACTGCAACATCTGCTCAAGCTCCCCAGTCTGAGGAGGGAGTTAGAGAGGAACAAAAAAAGTCAGGAAGTGACTCTAATGATGAACAAGGGTCAGGGGAGACCCAAAGTGAAGAAGAAAGCGACAGTGAAGAGTTAGAGGAGGAAACTCCTAAGGTTGCACAAGAGCATATCCCACCCAGAGCAAACCGTACAATTCGGTGGAGAGTGCCGAGAGCCAAAGAAATTTATGAACAAGGCATCTCTCTCACCGCCAAAAATAAGCCACGGAGGAGCATTAAAGAAGAGCCACAGATCCTCACAACCACATTGAATGAAGTTGAGGAGATGAAGAGAATTTTTAGCTTCTATGGTTTTGAGTGGATGGCCAAGACTCCAGCATAGTACACAGAAGAGATAGTTCGGGAGTTTTATGGGAAGTACTTGGCCACCTAGGAGGTAAAGGTAAAAGAAGGGCAGAAGATAAAAGATCAGCCTCTTCTGGAGAGTGTCATTTTTCGAGGTCGAGATGTTGATATATCTGAGCAGACCATCGCTCAAATCTTGTACGAACCACAGTTTATGCCTACAAGGATGATGCCAGAGTACGATTACAGGGTGGAGGCAATGAAGCAGATTAGATCCCCGGCTATGGTTGAGCGACAGAGGCAGCTGCAATGTCTAGCAAGTGTGATTGCTGAGAACAAGGATGAAGCTAAATGGGTTACAGGTGGAAAGCAGGTGACCAAGAACTCACTGAACATCATAGAAAAAGCCTGCTTTACACTAGTGCGCCATCGGTTAGCACCTACAGTCAACGACAACACACTGAGTGCTGACAGAGCGGCTTTGGTGGCATGCCTCATGTCTTGTTACCCCATCAATATTCTAAGGATCATAGCAGATGAGATAAGAGACCAGGCGGTGGGACTAAGCACTACTATCCGATTCCTGAGTCTTGTGTTTAGATTATGTATAGAGGCAGAAGTTCCATGGGGTGACGAGCGGTTGATTGGTGGCCAAATAATTGTAGATATAGGTCTTATCCGGGATGAGATGAACCCGATAAGCAGATCCAGGATTCCCACAGTTATCCCAGAAGCCCAGCCAGCAGGGAATACATAGGTGAATGTCCCCATCACACAGGAGCAAAGCGAGACACCGACTATAGATGACGGTCATTCAAAGTCAGCACTAGCACCTCAACTGCACCACTACCCAGCATGAAGGCACAGACACCGACGGGATATACTTTAGTACCACATGACTTCCTTTAAAATCTATCTAAACGATTGACCATGGTTAAGAATAAGATTCAGGCCATGATGTATAATGTAAAACCATGGGTCAAGTCAGAGATTAAGGCAGTATCTCAGGCACTACATGCTTGCCTATATAGTTTTGAGAGCCAATTCAATGAGAGGATGGCGGAGCAGACGGATACCTGCAGTATCTGTGTGGAGTTGGGGGCTCTTTGGAGACAAGTAGTTGAGTTGTCATTACCACAACCAACAGTTTTAGCAGCCACCACTCTTCCAGATCTAGATGCCGAGCTTGACGAGGACATTGATTTGGCAGCATATTGGGAGTCGTCCACAGCTGTTAATAAAGGTAAAAAGAGAGCTGCTGAGGATGCTAGCGAGGAAAGTTTGAGAAAGAAGAGGAAGAAGGAGAGAAAAGAGCGCAAGCGGGCTAGAGTAGAGAGCATGCAGACTCATGAAACACATATGTCTGAGCTGCATGAGAGAGCTAGAGGAGCAGCAGCTCCACCATACCTCAGCCCAAGCTTGCCCATGGACATGATCCTTTGGGAGAGCCACATTCAGCCCCGACAATTTCAGAGGCCGTCCATGCGGCCACAACTACTGCGGGGGGCCACTCCCCCTATTGACACACAATTGAGCGCACTGACCACCGCTAGCACCACTACTACAGCACCTCTGCAGGATGACACGAATGCCTAGTGCGCCACAGGTATGTTCTATTCCCTATGCTCTTGTAGATGCTTCGAGGATGAAGCTTACGTTTCAAAAAGGGGAGGGCGTGTACTTGTGATTTTTAGGATTTTTAGCTCGTTTGAGGGTTTTTCTTGCTGTGTTTCTTTTCTCTCAAGCATGCTATCTAGTAGAACCTACATGTGTAGGATTTTTAATAGTTTGTGATTTTTGTTTAATTAGAGAGTATCTTAGGAGCACTCATCCAATAAAAATGCACTAGTTTTGATTTTTGAAAAAATTGACCCTATTTAAATATTTTTTTGATGCATTAGCTATGTATTGTGACAACACGCATGATTGCTGTGGATCTTTTGATGTCATTTAGATTTTCAACATGAGTAGTTTTGTTAAGCCATGTATAAACTAGACAGGTGAGGTTAAAATAGTTCATGTACCATGTGTGAGTGAGGTATAGTAGTCAGTTCAGTATTGTGTTATAGATCTAGAACTTGCATGGTTGGTCTTTGCATAGGCTAAGGATGGTTGATTAGGATATGATCATGGAACAATTTTTGTTTATCTCACTTTTAGACTATATTACCCTACCAAAAGTTGCATGAATCCTTTGATCCCAAGTTTGAGCCTTAATAGACCATGATTTCTTTGATTTACCGATTAACCGTACCCATTTTTGCAATGAACCTATTTTGGCCCTGGTTCTTCCTTTGATACTTTGAACCTCAACATAAGCTAAATTCTTAAGTTGAGGGTGGCTAGAGTAGTGATGCGTAAATGTTGGGAACGGAAGAAAGGAAAATAAAAGAAAAGAAAAAAGAAATGGTGAAGAATGAGGTGTGATGAGATGATGAAAAGAAGAGATGAAAATTGCTGAAAATTGTGAAAAAGAAAGCCAAAGGACATTTGAAAATGCTGAAAAAAATTGAAAACTCACCACACCCATGCAAATATGTATCAAAAGGGGAGAAAGGGAAGAAAAGGGAATGAAAGAATGAAAGGGTGAAATAGGTGAATGGTGTAGCCAATGTATGTAGTGCCATGGAAGGAATAGTCACTTATAAAATCTTCCATCTTTACCATGTATAGACCTGAGCCTACATTACAAGCCATATCAAGTCCTATAGTGATCCAAACCCAAATATTTGATAAACCGAAGCAGAGGAAATAAGGGCAAGTCTATGGTATCTGACACATAATACTTGTAACTTCTTTGTGAAATGAGTGCCTTACTTGTTTAGTCCCATATTATATATGACATCTCATATCTATGTGGGGACTTCATTTGTGTGAGGGCACATGGATTATGTTTGCTTTTACCATTGGTCTGTGTGCAAAATATTGGTGATGACTTGATTGCCTGTTAATAGATGAATGACATGTTTTGATCCTTTTTTATGATGTTTTGGGGTTGCTTATAATACATTAGCTGATGTTGTTCCATGAGAAAGGGTCAATAGAGTTTGTATAGAAAGTGAAAGTTTATTTGAGTACTGGCTGCAATATCTTAAGTGTATTTTCTAGTTGAGCGTCGTGTTTAGTTTTTCTTTTGTTTTCCTGAGGACATGAAAAAGTCTTAAGTTGAAGGTGTTGATGTGCTGTAGATTTACAACACTTTTGACGCTCAAAACAAAGGAAATAGCATGAACTTAGGTATTTTATGTGGATATAAGGTACTTTTCCTTTGGTTGAAGGATAAATTAGTGTTGGATCTAAAAATTGCAAAAGAAAGCCTGAAAGATGCAAAATATGCTCAGATTGCAGACAACAGTAAGAGCCGTAGTAAGGACCTATGAGTAATACTGATGGTTGTGAAAGCTGAAAAAGGCTAGAATTGAAGAGATGCAATGTACAAGTCTCAATACGAGTCATACCAAGTTGGTACGAGTCGTGGGGTTGAATTCGTGACAAAATCTAGAATATTTTCATGAGAGGCCGACTCATGCTACAAAAAGACAATATGACGCGTGGGAAAAAGGTACGAGTCGTACCATGACAGTCGTGATGAACTCCAGAAGAATTCCAAAGTTTCATAATAAAACTAGGGGAGCTTAGTTCGGATCATATGATGGAGGTACAAATCGTACATGGATCCGACACTTAGCCAAAATTCAGCCAAAAATGAAAGGTACGACAGGAAGCTACAGGTCATAGGATGCTACTACGGATCGTAACATGGCTCTTGACGACTGCAGAACCATATATGGAAATTCATCATGTTAGCCTAGGAAAAGGATTCTAGTGTTTGTATAAATACATTTTAGGTTTTATTTTTCTCTAGACAATCATAGACAAGTAGGGAAGACATGAAACGACAAGGAGAGAAGAGATTTGCAGGAGAATTGAGTTGATTCAACTTGTGATCAACCTTTTCTTGAATTTATCTTGTTCTTGCTACTTTTTCTTGAAGATTTTGCTGATTAATTAAAGGAAGTGTTTTTCTCATTCATAATTGTAAATATTGATTTATGTTCTCAATCATGAATAGAATTCACAACCTTACAACTATGGGAGGCTAAAAGCTCCATAGCTAGGGTTGTGGGAACCATGATGGATTAAAAAGCTAGGGTTACACATAGTGATTTTAAAACCAATACAAATACTAATATTGTAATATCTTCATGCTTAAACGTTTCTTAATGGTGCGCAACGTTAGGACTTGCCCGAAATCTTTACTTGCTTTGGTCAAAGATGTAGAGATTAGGAAAAGAGAATTACAACGGAGCCTTGATTTTGATAATCATTGTATTAACTTGAGATGTGGTTGTAGGATAGTTAAATCTTTAACTTAGTGATAATGGATAGTTTGAAACCGCTCATGAGACTTGGTCGAGTGATTGAGTATAGTTATTCAATAGGGACTTGTCGGTTGTTTTAATGAACCTAAGTTATCATTTCTATAAGTAATTATGGGTGATAATTATGAGTGTATAGAAGTTATGAAGCCATGGGGAACACAAACCCTAGTTATTCTTTAATATTCACTCAACATTTGATTTTTGATACTTGTTTTTATTATTCTTTTTTTTAGAATCCCCCTATTTTGAAGTAACTACCTCACAAGTTCAATTACCGGCTATAATCTAGTTCTCCCCTATTCCCTTTGGGTTCGACCCCAACCTCTTTTTGGGTTCATTGTTGACAACATTTGCTTCTCACTTCAGTAAGAGGTGTGGTTTGAGCATTATCAGTCCCTGCTTCTAGAGTAATCACCTTAGACAGAAAAAGAGATGTAGAGGCACCTGCAGTTAAGAAGAAGCGAATGCAAGCTTTTGGGTTGCAGTGGGATCACTATCCCATGGGTCAGAGCAGTCACCACAAGTCCCTGATTTTAACGAGTTTCACCAAGAAGCTACGGCCAAAACCTACGGTGACACACCTTTTAGGGGAGAATCACCCCTTCAACACCATCCTAATCGAGTGGTCTCAACATACCCGTGGAAATGAAAAACTCTCATGAGAGAAAACTCCAAAAGTTCGCTAGAAGCCTCCCTACACTCATTTCTCAAATAGCAAAATGGGAGCTGAAATTGATGTATGAGGGCCTTACAACTTTGTGCAAATGAGTGGATGCAGTGGAGGGGGCTGTCACCTTTCTCTGGACAAAGCTGAGTGAGTGGAAAAGTTGGAAATCTATGGAGGTGCCTGACATGAACGCTCTTAATGCAGTAATGGATGCTTCTTCCATAGTTGGAGGCCCCATTGATGATCTGTTTGAGGGCTTGGGGGATGACACCATTGATCTGGGAGAATCTGGTTTTGATGGCGCCACATGAGCAGGTGAAGTTGATGATGATGATGATGAGGAGTGACCCACTCAGGGAGTCTCTTTCCCCATTTTATTTTGCATGCATACATTGGGGACAATGTATTCTCTAACATTGGGGGCTAGGTGATCTTGGGTATAATTGCCGGCTCAAGTGCTATTTTATAACTTCATTTAGTCATGTTTGTCTATTTATACACTTACATAATCATGTGATTTTATGTAAATTTTGATGTGTACTAACCAACATGATTAGTCCTTGTTTTGCAGGTGAAAATGCATTTGAGGGACTAAATAATGGTGGGTGAAGTGGAGGAATGGATTTTGAATCAAATTGCAAAAGTCGGCAAGGAAGCATGCCAAGGCAAGGCTGGCCGCGCCAGGCTGCGTGCCACGCTATGCATGTGCCGCGCCCAGCGTCGTGCCACGCCAATGACAGGCACGAGAGAATGTAGCAAATCAGGCCGCCTACGCGCCAGCGCCGTGCAATGCTAGGCACATCTGCGTGCTAGAGGCCGTGTCACACAGGCCATCGCGCATCCTAGGCACCGTGCCACGTTGCCATCACACCATGCCTCGACCGAATGTCATTTTAAGGCAATTTCCAGTGAGCTTACGCGTTACCTCCATGTCAAGGAGGCAATTTGGTGCGTCCACCTCCGTGCCACGGAGCCATTCCATGACTGGCCAAAATTTTTAAATTCCCTATTAACTATAAATTAAACCCTTATCTCCTAAAATCATTTGTCACGAAATATTTTCTGAAAATCATAGACGAGCGAAGGGAGAAGTGAAGAACTCACCTGGGGTTCACCAATTTTACATTCTCTTTTACCTATTCCTGTAAGTACACTACTCTAAACATGTTTTTGAGTTATTGCATGAACATGAGTAGCTAAAACCCTTCCTCTAGGGTTGAGGCCACGTGATATGATTGTAATTGCATGAATTTGTTTTGGTTTGAGTTGTTAATTATTGTTTTGTCTTACATTCTTAATTATTGTTAGTTTTATGCTTGATGACCATAAACAAATTCGTTAAGCTTAGGTAAAACCTTGAGAGAGTAACCCTAGGCTAGAACAAGAGAATGTAGGGAGCAAGTTCTTATCTTTAGATATGATTCGCGGTTAGGATAGAAAATATACCTAATTTTCCTTGCTTGGTTGCTAAAACGGGATGATAGAAAGACACCAACTTAGAATTATCACTCCACCACTCGTAGAAGTAGTTTTGAAGCTAAATTGGATCAAATGATTAGAGGTACGAAAGTCCCTAATCAAGAGCATAGACCCCGTAAACCACATCCATGTAGTTGAATGGCCCAAGAACTAGGTTATCACATCCCCGCTCAACAATGTAGTTGTGAGGCTAGTTTTTCGTGTTTAGAGGCTCGAGAGACAATGAACATGACTTTTGAACTATGTGAGACAACAATTGATAATATCATACTTGAACCATTACAAAATGTAGCATTGTATGATTATTCGGCCTTAGCTCTAGTTGCTTCTTATATTATTTTCAGATTATTTTGTGACCACCCTGAAATTTAATTATAATTTACCGAAAACTTCTATAATCAACACTTGTGAAGGTTAATCTCACACTTGGACTTGATAATTCGCCTAATTGGTCCAGTCCCTGTGGGTTCGACATCCGACTCTTAAAAAAGGCCACTGTATTACTTGTACGACCGCGTATGCTTGAGAGTGCGCTGGAGCGCAACACTAGGGATGAGTGTTTTTCGGGGGGTCATTTGTTTTTTTATTTTTAGATGATTTGATGTAGCCCTTGTTGATCTTTTGTTTTTATTTGATGAGGAATTTGAGCCTTTGTCGGCCTCATTTTTAGTCTTGTTAATGATTGCCTTTGTCGGGCTTGTTATGTTGATAAAAATGAATGACATGGATGAGTTCTTGGATATTAGTGTGCCAGTGATGAAAATGGGGTCCCTGGATTGAATTGATAAAGTTCGCATTATGACCCAAATATTTTTGTCTACCTAAGTAAATATTAGAATAGTAATCAAACTCCTAGGATTTTCTTCATACGACTGTTCTTTCCCGCGGAGCATTTATCTTTTTCTTTTCGTTTTGTTGTCGAATTGGGTTGGCACTATCTGATGATAGATTGTGATGCGACATTCTTAAGGGAAAATGCCATGTCATTTTTTAGTCTTGTGTGGAGCTATTTTGAGAGGTACCACCATAAAAAATTTTGAAATGGAATTTTGAAATGTGGAAAGAAAATGAGAAGGGATGAATAGGCATTTGAAATGAGAATGTAGCACTCTCTGTCATACCTTGTAGATTCCTCGTTTGACTTATAAATTTGCATGTTCTAATGTCTTAAATCAAGATCTTGTGTGGATAATGAATTTTGTGGACTCTTTAAGGTGTGATGCCTTGTGTGGTAAAGATTTTTGTGAATCTCATGCACAACTTCTTGTCTAGAACTTTCCCCAACTGTGACTCAAGGAGAAATCCTAGATGTAGTTGCACTTATAACATGATCTTATGCTCTCTTTTCTAAGTCACTTCAACTAAAATAACCGTCTTGACCATTAATCTTTGATAGCCAACGTTTGAATCTTGGACCCTTTCTTTCAAACCACATTAAAAGGTTAATGGAAATTTTAATCCCTCTCTTTGGAACCCATCCTCCCTAATTGCTACTAATGAAACAATGAAAAGTGGGGGCTTCAAGTCCAAGAAATAGGGAGAGATAAGGAAATGAATGTGAAATGAGGAAAAAGCCTAAATGTGGGGGTTTGCAAGAATATGGGGAAACATGAGTAGCTTAAAAATTGTGGTAGCACCAAAAATTGTGATGAGATGAGTGAACCAATGAGTTGAAAGACATTGAATCATCAAAAGAGGAAGAATTGTTGATAGGTGTTATCTCTTGCATAGAGAAGGCTAAGTGTCAAATTCATAGATGTTATAAGGGTGGTTTGTGTTATAATAAAAAGATGAAGATGATGAAGAAGGAAAAATGAAGGGGATTGATCTGAACAAGATGATGGGATGTTGCAAGTTTGTAAAGGCATTAGGGAGGAATTACTAACTAAAGTTAACCATTTATCCTACCCTTAGCCCTGGCCTACATTATGACCCACAAGTCCTAAGTGATTTTAAGTGCAGTTGCTCTTCATTAGTGGTGAATTATATGAAGGGCAAGCCTATGGGTCANATGCAACTCAGCGAACTTGATGAGTTTCGTTGGGTGGTGAATTATATGAAGGGCAAGCCTATGGGTCAAGTTGTGTGCATGAAGTTTCTTTTGGGAGTGTGAGTGTTATCTTCTCATTTTACGATCCCTTGTGTGTATGCATTGATTTAATAATAATGAATAGGGACTTTCTTTTCTGTGAGTGGAATCAACCCTTTTGAGGACAGAATTGCCTTAAGGGTAAATGTGTGCATAGGACATGAGAAGTGCAAGCTCTAAGGCATTCTTTGAATATACAATGATTATGAATTGAGATGCTATGTGTACTTCATGTATAAGTTATGCCCTCGTTTTGCAAAATGAAAGCTCTTGGGGATCATGTTTTTGAATGGTGGTGGCCTCTTGAAATTTTTCCATTTTTCTTGTGATTAGGGGAATTTGCTTCTCTTTTTCGGTGAGTTGGTGAGTATTTTTGGGTTGTCATGACTCAAGTGGTCATTGATGTGTACACTTGTGTGGAGTGGCATGTTCTTCATCTGATAATAACTGCATTACTTGAGAACAAGCAATGGTTTAAGTTTACGAGTTTGATGAGTTGGTAATTTACAAACTCATTAGGCTCTTTAGCATGAGTTTTAGCTTAGTTTTCAAATCATTTAGATGGATTTTATGCCTTTTTTCCTTTTTGTGTGCAGAAATATTATTTCTAGAAAAGAGCAAGAAAGGAAGTAAAAAGAATGGAATTAGGTGAAACCAGTGCTTCACCAGAAAAGATCGGTGAAACGCCGGTGAAACATAGAAGACCACTGCCTTGGGGAACTAAAGCAATCGGCGGTCACATACATCAATCGGAGACTCATTGGTTAAATCGTCTACTGAAACATGAAAGTGCTGGATCACAGAGAAAGAAATCGGTGGAGCACGGTTGGAGGCTGGCGAGTCGCCGAAGGAATTACTGAAGGACATCGGAATTCACTAAAGGAGCATTTAACTATAGCCGGAGGTTTGCAAAATGTAACAGACAAACTGCTGGCGCTCTCGCAAGTACTAGAACGCCTGAGCAGGGGAAAATGTGTCCAATACTAAAAAAGAGAGTCTTTGATATCCTATTTTAAATATATTTTAGAGATAAGTACTCTGTACCTATCAGATCTTAACTTTTAACTTTTTGAGAACATTCTCTTTGTAGAAGAAGAAAAAAGATTTGTATTGGTGGAAATTGTAAAAGATTGTTTTTCTTTTTCTTCTTCTTCCTCCATAGAAAGGTACCACCATTGTTGAAGACTTATTGCTAAATTTGATTTTGCAACTCTTATTACTGAAATCAATGAGTTTATTGTTATATTTGCTTTTTAATTTCTTAACCATGAGTAGCTAAATCATTAACAAGAGGTGTATGGTGATGAATGCTTAAGTAAATTGGGTATTTCTAGATTCATCTCAGTATTGTTTAATTAGTGTAAATCTGTTAAGTTCTCTCCAATTTATAATTTAAGATCCATAGTTGCAGATGTTGGTCTACTTTTCTTAATTGATTTTGGTTTGACATAGGAGAATTGAGTATTGAGAGAGAATTTAATGGTGGACATGGATGTGATGTTGAGGAGTTGGGCTAGACATAGCCAAACCCACATTCTCATTCCAAATTAATAGCTAATAGCTAGAGATTAGTGTAGCTATTAATCGAAACTTGATTGGATTGATTTAATTGTGTCTGGTGGTTCGAAAGAACTCTAGCAAGAGGCATTTATGAGTTTGAAAAACATAGAAGGCCCACCTACCCAAAGTTATTTAAACAATTTGAACTAATGAGATGATCTAGCATAGCCTTGTAATTTAGCATATCATCTACACCACACCTCTAGTCTTTCTCATTATTGTCGACAACTTTGGTTATTTTTCTATTTTAGTTAGTCGAGTTAGAATCTATACCATATTGTTAACATCAAATCTCCCCAAAATTTTTATTTATTTGTTATTTTTGAGTGGTGCGAACTAATTCAAAATATCCTAACAACACTTGTGCATATCATTTGTTAGTCTTTGTGGGATTCGACCCCCACATTCGTCGGGATACTTGTTTTAATACAATGAACTTTTACGCTCTTTTGTGATGAAGAGTGTATTTTGGACGTTATTAACCCCAAATCGTAACACAGGACCCAAATCCATGAATAGCTCCAAGCTAACCCATGGCACTAAGCGAATATAAACATAATATAATGCATAAGTGGAAGTCTAAGATATCATAAAGTGCCAAAACTGAGACGAAAAATCTAACAGTTGAATATCTATACATCAAGTCTGAAAAGCCTCTAGTCATGATATGAGCTACTGGGACAAGCCCCAACTAATTTAGATAAGCTTGAAAAATAAAAGACATAAAAACAAAACATAAGACTAAACTAATGTCCTGGAATGATGAGGACTAACTCAAAGATGAAGCTGGCTGAAGTGGAATGGGAGTGAATCTAACATCGGGACTGGGACTAATCACCCAACCCTATATTGTGAGATGATATTGTAGAAAAGTGTGTGATTATTACTTTGAATGTTTTTGGATATATAGGATAAGTGAAATAGTAAAATTAAATCATGAGTATGAGATAGTCCAATACATGAGATTGTTTTCGTAAAATGAATATAACGACTCAAAGTTTTCAAAAAATTGAATTATAAAGATGGACATGACTAAGTAAAATCTCATAAAGTATACATTGAGACAAACTATCCCAAGTCATAATATCGTGAGGCACAAATATGAACTTGTGTATAAAATCATGGAATAGTGGGAGATTCTTATAACCAACATTCTCCAAGTGAGCATACATAGAGCCCAACTTGTAACCTAAGCTGGGAGGTATGTCCATACCTTGCCAAGGGTGTGAACCATGAAGACATGATATTACTAATAAGCCCAGTAGCATCAAGTAGACACTTTCAATCGGTGAGGACTCCTTAGACTAGGGGCGAAGGAGACACACTCTCAACTGGAGAGGACCCCTCATCCTACGGTGGCACGTAGTTATAGGACTCAAGTTGACTAGAACCCTTATCTTCTCGGTGTTAGATACTACTTCTAAAACATACATAGTGCTTATATCATAATTATGATACATACATGGTTTTGCATGGCTAGTTAGAAATCATGATATTCATAAATTGCATACATATGTGAACTATCCATGGAAATAATGTCGAAGATTGTCCATGATGCATAAGCTTGAGATTCATGAAGTTCATACATAATTACATAATTCACTACAACTTGAAGATATAAATTCATAAGAGTTTTTAATAGAAAACATATAATTACAATCATAAATCATGAATTAGAACATGAGAGAATCAAAATCAAAGAGATCATGTAGTTTTCATCAAATTGAGCCTAACCCTAAAAAATCATGAAGATCTTAATTGCAGACATAAATTCATGAAATTGGATTTGAATTGGGCATGAGGGTGGAAGAAATCCCCCATTCATTACCCTACATACCTAGGCTTGATGACTTCTTGCTAGGGTTTGAGACTCAAGAGAATTTGAGAACAAGGAGAACCTTGATTTCTTGAGACTTGAGAGGTTTTGATCTTCAACTTCAAGTGTTGGGGTGAGAATGAGGGTTAAGGCTAAGTAAAACGCTCTAATACACCCTTTATGAATCCCAAAATGACTTAGTTGAGAAATTTAAAGCATAGAAAGTATGGAAATACCCTTAAAACCTCATATGAGAAAATCATCTCGACAGACTTAAGAGCTGAAGTAACGACCCATTAGTCCCCCTAACAGTTCGTTACCTCTTTTCCCCCTGAAGCAAAATTCCAACATTCTGATCTTCACATAACGCCTCCTCTTAATGATTTGACATCATCCATAGCAGGTCATTGCTCCAGTTGTTAATACTGGAAAATATCAATTTTTCTCCGACATTCCTACTTAAAGGATCACTTGACAGTTCATTTTGTGATCTTCTGCAAATTTTACTACTTTCCCCATTTTACGTTCTCATGGCCCAAATCCACACCTTGGATGTGACATAATACTTTGCGCCACAAGTGACCCCAAGCTAACCCATGACTTAACATCACACTGGTATATCTATTTAAATAAAAGCGGAAGTTGTATAAACATAACTGAATAACACTTTACAAAAGAAAAGAATACATGTCTGATAAAATAATGAACAACGATGTGTCTGAAAGCCATCTAAGAACTGACGAGTTGCTGGGAAAAGCCCCCATCTAACTCTAAATCTAAAAAAAAAGAGCAATTAAACAAAGCCAAGCTCTCATCCTTGAAAGATAAGGATTCACCAATAGATAATGCTGCTGAAATCGTCTGTAGTGAACTACAGATGATGTTGTAACTGAGAACCCGCACCTGTATTATAATATGATACAACATAGAAAATATGTATCAGTACTTTGAATGTACTGGGTATGAAAGATGTAGGTAAAAATAGAAGAATACATCAACTAAGCTTATATGAAATGAAATTACCAATTGTAAACTAGTAAGTATTGGGATATAATCGTAATAATGTAAATACATACATCGACTGATGGTCATAAACATGTCCTAAAACTGAATAGATTGCATTAAAATATGTGACTGAAATGAACTGAGTTGTACTAACAAGTGGGAGAGTCTATAACCGACATATAACCACGTGAGCAAGATGTGGAGTCGGATGTATACCCCTCATCAGAGAAGGCCCACTATACACTGACAGGTATAGTAGCTGAATTAGGTGATCACTGTCTGATGCCCATTCAGGCTAATAACCTATGATTTCTACATAGTTCTAGGAACCTGGGTGTGCTGAACCCCGGCCTACTCGGTGCTAAGTCCTACTCCCACTGGAACTTTCTAACTGTGACTACTAGGCTGATATCTCTGACCTGATGCCCAAGACTTAAATGATGAATACTTCTCTGGAGGTAACCTAAGACTCTAAAGGACCTTATAACTGAAAATGGGGGTTCTAAGATTAGCTAGAGCTGATTTAGCTGAAAGCGTCGTAACGGTCTAAAGAACACCCTGGCAACTGATAACTGAGACTATGGAGTTTTACCAAACTCCTCTAAATACTGAGTATAGTTCAACTGATCAACTGACATTTTTATAAGACACTAAAACTGCTAAGCTCTGACTGATGTTAGACAAGCCAAAAGCCAACTTCTGATTATACAATGATATTGTCATGGTGATTTAGAGAACTATTCGGAATCAAGCAAATTCATATCTGGACAATTATGCAAGACTCTTCGAATCACAATTAAAGAGTAGGGCTAAAACACACACTTCATGGAAGGAGATATCAACATGAAATATAACTAGTAATAACCTTCAAGAATTCACAAGAATCATCACAAAAAGAAAGTTCACAATCTAACTAAAGCACAACCCTAATGTTAATCTTTAAATAACTATAATTTGATAGAATTTCTGTTAGGGTTTGGGACACAAGGGAAAAACAGTTCCATTATTGATGTCACGCCCCGCCTTGGGAGACATGACTGGCACCTGGTGCCCTTCTAGGACTTGGACTGCTGGACTAGATGAGCCTAAGAACTTTTGGTGTCAGGTTGGTTCTAACTCTTGATTCAAGAAAACGAAGGGCTATATAACAGCTGTAAATACAACCTCCGGCTGACTAGGCCTATAGACACTTGTAAGAAAACAATAGCTACCCAGAACAACTAAATCAATAGGGAACCTATGCGGGCCGACAAGGCCACCATGCTGTCTAGTTATATTTAATTCAGGAAAAAAAGTGCTAAGCTGCTACGTGATCATAAAGATGACAACTACCAACTAAATAAGGCCCCACATGGCCATCATAAACAACCTAAAACATACACACAGCCTCACACGACCGGTACAGCTAACCATAGGGAATACAATCTACAAGCCTCTAAGAATACTGATAAGATGGTCAGGACAGGGCCCCGGCCTACCCATACTGTACAACAAAAGAAAAGGAGTAAACCTCTAGCTGTCTAGCTCCGGATGACTAGAGCTGATGACTCTGTGTGCTAGTTGGAATCACGAGGGATCGTCTCCTCGTCTAAGAGTACCTGCAGGCAAGTACTGCAGTGCCCCCAAACGGGCGTCAGTACCACTGGTACCGAGTATGAAAGAAAACTGAACATAACTGAAGATAAAAAGTAAACTGGTAGCTACTGAAATGACAGAGCATAGCTAAAACTGTCTGGAATAGCAGAATCTATATCGAGTTTAACTATACTGGAATGAAGATAAGAATCATATATGTCGATGCGGCATCCTGCTATCTATCAATTTAATAAGTAACATATACATATATATAGCATGCAAGAACCTATACCAGCCCCCATAAGCCGGAAGGTGCCAATCAACATGCAATCTATATACCCCTACCCGAGTCAAACCAACCAAAAATAAATTCACTCCACTCACCTCATAACTACGAGCATCCCGCCGGCCCCCAGGGTATTCAGCTTGGGCTCTATGGGCCCTAACTATAACTGTATCTGAGTCTGGAGGACTCCTGTAACTGAAATTTGAGATCTATATCTGTAATATGTAATCTGTGCCCTGGGCGCAAGCGCTCGACAGGGTATGCTATAATGCTGATCAGCCTGCTATGGGGAATGCTGCATCCCATCTTCGTCCTACTGTGTACGGCATGCCACTCCTTGGAGTGACGTATCCTCACCCTCTAGCGGCCGAGTCGAAAAAGCTATTAACCCTGGGGTGGCAAGGAAATTCTAAGGGTGCCCACATATCACAAACAAGTCTCAACAAGCAACAGTAGTCACATATAACATGTATATTAAATTTTAAAATACTATCCATGTTCTGATATTCTATTCTGAATCTCTTCCTAAATTAAACTGAATTTAATATTGAGTTAAACTGAGTCTAGGATAAGAACATGCTGTCTGATACTGATTTACTGACTTTTATTCTTGATATGACGTAATAATACACATACTTAATACTCGGCTTCTTGAACTTCCTTCTGGAATTTATTCTA
>JACEIK010000706.1:123981-138154 GCA_018107945.1 Datura stramonium
CTAACTGGTGTAGCTCGGTCAGTACTTCTGCTATTTCTCCCAACTGCATTCATATATATGTCAATTAGAACTAAATACGCTAATATTCTGGAAGAAAACAACACTTTCAATATATATATAGCCCAAACATTGGCTTATCGAAAAACGGTTCAAAACTCGCTATTTCTCGAAAGTCCAGAAGCGAGAAATACTCACTTTAGGGCTAGGAGTATATTGACACTAATTTGGAGCAATTACACTTACCTTAGCTCGGTAGCATGATGATTCGCCGACCAAATTTCACGAAACTGAATCTGTAAGAATGCTCTTTACTGCTTAATACCTCGGTATCTGGAGTTAATTTGAGTTTGGACCGTGTTTGACGGCGTAATCGTACAGAAATTTCAATGAATCCTTCGTCCTCTCTGTTTTTCCCTCGACCTCTCTAGAAAATATATGAAATATAACATTTAAACTGAAGTTGGAGGCTTTTATACTTGGGCTTGGACGGGGCCTCCGTGACACGGCGCCAACGCGGAGGCCCTCCCTCTGTGGCACGTTGCCATCGCAGAGTGTCTCTGCCCCGGCTCCTTCCGCGATGGTTCGATGAATCTCTTATCTGGTCTTTCCCCGGGCCTTTTCCTAGCATGTATGACATTCAAAAACTCTTAACCAACATGCGAATAGGCCATCTACATGTTGAGAATTTACAGGGTGTAACAGATGCTGCGGCAGAAGAGGGCACTATAAGGTTGCCCTAGTTAGAGACAGCCCGATATGAGGGATATAGGGAGACTTCATCCCGGTCTCCCCAACAGTCTCCGACCACACCAGTAGTCCTCCAGGGCAGTAGATGCACCGACACCACCTCCAGTAGTTCCTATACATATATCATTCGATTAGGAGGTTAGGAGCGCTATCTATATGTTAGCTTAGATGATGGCCACTCAATGCCAGAATGTGGTAACAGTGGTTGCAGAATCTTCATAAGGACTTGGAAGTTCAAGGGTCCGAGAGTTTCTTTCCCTAAGGCCCCCGCAGTTTACAGGGACAGACAGGGAAGAGGACCCTCAATACTTCTTTTATCAATTATAACAGATTTTCAAAGTGATGCATCTACGATTGCGGAGTCGGTTGAGCTAGCAGTGTTTCGATTATGGGACATAACAGTGTTACGGTACCAGAGTTGGTAAAGGTCCCGAGGCAGAGATGCTCCTCCTCCGACTTGTTCTAGTTTCTCAGAGGCCTTTCTAGATCACTACTTGCCACGAGAAATTTGACAGGCCCGGGTAGATCAGTTTTTGCACCTAGAGCAGGGCTCGATGAGTATTTCGGAACATCCTATGAGATTTGATTCTTTGGCCAAATAAGTGCCAGCTTTTGTAGACACTATGCCTGCTAGAGTACATCAGCTTATTATGGGGCTGCTCCTAGTATGTGTGGAAACTTGTGTTACCGCTACTCTGCGGGAGGGACATGAATATTGATGAGTTGGAAATTTACCAACTCATTAGGCTCCTAATCATGAGTTTTTTCTTAGTTTTTAAGTCATTTATGTGTATTTTATGCCCTTTCTCTTGAATTCTTTGTAGGTACCTCACGTGAGTAACGAAAGCATAAAATCAAGCAAAACACATGGAATTTGAGAAGAAATTTAATGAGTTAGCATATGAGGGAGAGGAGCCAAAGATAAGGAAGATTTGAGCTCAAAAAGAGGTGCAAAGACGTGCTTTGAATCGGCTTAACACGGATCTGAAAGGGTGAAACGCGGCAAAATGTCGAAGCCACTGCCCAGATCGGCTAAACAACCGGTTGTTCACAGAATGGCACTAGCTAAAAGCCCATGGAACCACTGGTTCCCTCTACCAGAGCAGTCTTTTCAACCAGCCACAATTTGGCTCAATACGAATTGCCACTGGTGAAATGTCGGTTCCTCACCGGAGAGGCCGTCTAATAAAGGGTAAAAGGGTCCAAAAAAGTCTCAAAAGAATATAGAAGCTCCAAGGACATTTGGGGAAATTTTTACACAAGAATGTACAGATATTTACATGTTTTTATTGTACGCCAACCATTCACTCAGCAATTCATTCAATTAGACTTCATCTTCTTCATAGATTTTTTGGTAGAATCTTTTCCCATATAATTTTAGAGTTATATAGTACTTTTATTCTTCTTTTGTCCAATTTGGGAGAATTCCACCATTGTTGTAAGAGATTGTGAAGCAAATTTGTGAATTTAGTGTGATGAATGTGAGGGGAATCCTCTTGGTATTTTCTCTCTACCTTTAAGTATGCTTTCCTAATTTGCTAGCTAGAGGTATATTAATGGTGTGTTTGTTAATTTGATTGAGTTTTAATAAATTGATCTTGGATTCTTATTGAAATTTTAGATCTATTATCTTCTCCCAAGTTATAATTGCCAAAATGAATGGTTTGCAAGCATGAATGGTGCTTTACTTTTATTGCTTTTGCTTGACAGAGCAAGGTGAGAATTGGATGAGAAGATAATAGCGAGGAATTGGAGTATTTGTGTGTGGGATTAAGCTAGAGATAGTTAAAACCCACATTTTCACTCCGTTAAAGGTCAAGGTTAGAA
Organism: Datura stramonium; assembly: GCA_018107945.1. NCBI lineage: Eukaryota > Viridiplantae > Streptophyta > Magnoliopsida > Solanales > Solanaceae > Datura > Datura stramonium. The sequence continues at coordinate 126,556 of JACEIK010000706.1, forward strand.
ATAGCTAGTCCTTCCTCAAGCTTGTGTGGTTGATACTTGAATCGGCTTTGGGGTTTGAAAGAACCCAAGGCATAAACATTCTTATGGTTGAAAAACAAGAGAATGTGAATTACCAACTGCTTTTGAGCCTAAGGTATTGAAGAAATTCCCGATTTAGTTATGATGAAATCTATAAAATGCCCTAGTCTCTCACTTGTGTTGCTTCAAATGGAATTCCCCCCAATTAATCTTAGTTTTGAATTAGATAGTTATTTCCCTCTAATTTTACCCCAATTTCACTTTTTAAATGTTTAAAAATTATGCATTCTAGTTTGAATTAGTTTATAACTCTTGAATTACCAACTCAATTCTCTATGGGATTCGACCCTGACATCCGTTGGGATATTTATTTTGATACAACGACCATTTACGCTCTTACTCTAAATGAGGAGGGTATTTTGGACATTATAAAAAATGGTGCCACTACCAGGGACTAGTGCTTGATAATCTTGTGTTGATTTTTAAGTTGAAATAGTTTTGCATCGTAGCTACTTAACGTGAGTTTTCTTTGCTGATTAGGATCTCATAACCACATGAGTCATCACTCCTAAGCAGGGGATAGCTCAGTGGAAGGTAACATGGAACTTGAGGAAGATAATGTGGTGATGCCGGAAGTTGCAGGAGCCATTCTCGTACCACTGACGGTAGGGAACGCAGTGTTTCATTTCATAAGCACCATGCTTCACTTGTTGCAAATGAAGGGGCTCTTTGGTGGAAAACCAAGAGAGGATGCAAAATCATCATTTGAGAAACTTCTTGTAAATATGCCAACATTTCAATATAACAAGTATCAGTCAAGAGTCAATCAGGTTGAGACTCTTTCCTTTTTCATTGATGGAAGAGGCAATAATGTGGCTAGAGGAACTCCCTCCGGGATGTATTACTTCATGGAAGGAGCTAACCGAGGCCTTTTGGATCACTTTTTACCTCCATAAAAGATGCTTTAGCTGAGGGATGATATTAAAAATTTCAAGCAAGAACTGGGAGAGCCTTTACACGAGGCATGGTTAAGGTTTAAAGAGAAGGTTGCTCTTTGCCCAAATCAAGGATTGGCAGATGGAGTTCTTCTCCAAAGCTTCTACAGGGCCCTTGATTCAATTAACAAGTTCGTGGCTAACAACCTAGCTGGTGGTTCTATTATGGATCAAACATATGGGTTGGCCAAAGCCCTCTTAGACATAATGACGAAGACTAATATGGCTTGGCACATGAGAGAAATAAGTGTGTCCACTCATGAGATTAGTTCAAGTGCATTGGCGGCTGAGTTGTGGAAATAGGATGAAGAGCGGGATGAAAATCTTGCCAAAATAATGATAGAACAAGAATTGATGACCAAGCACGTGATAGGTGCGGGGCAAAAGGTGGTGAATGTCGAGGGAATGCAAGGTCCCTTACAATATGAGGGAGTGTCATCACCGCCAAGATATGAAGAAGAATGCCAATATATGGGCAACCAAATGGTAGGTCCTCGACCTGGCTTCCAAGGAGCAAACCAAGGCCCATGGCGCCCAAGGGATGACAACCAAGGATGGAGAAATTGTGAGCCACAAGGATGTCCTGAAAGGAATGAAAGGTGGGGAAATAGAGAGCCAAACCAAGAGAGTGATTTCTATAACCAAAGTTCGAATCCATATGTTTCCCCTCCAAAGGTTGACAATCCCTATAATCAGATCGGTTTGAATGATGAGGGCAATTCAAAAATTGAAGAAATGCTATCGAGAGTTCTGAAGAAGGTTGAGTCGACCAAGAGTGGGGTGAAAGAATTAAGAGGGGATGTGCCTAACCTCGCCCAAACAGTGAGTTCACATTCCTCCTCCATCAATCATTTGGAGGCCCAAATGAATCACTTGTCGGCTCAAATGAATCCCCAAATGAAGGGAACACTACCTAGTGACACAATGCCTAATCCTAAGAGAGATGGTCAATGTTTGGCTATTGTCACTAGGAATTGCAAAGTGATTGGAGATGCTTCAGTAAAGCCTAATAAGGTTGATAAGATGAATTAGTTGATGAAGATGAAGTCGACGAAATGCCAATGAATCCAAAGAATAAAGAAAAGATTGATGAGGAAAGAGAGGGAAAGGAGGATGACATCCTCTCACATACTAATAATGATGAGGCCCTGATTTATGATAGGGTTGAATCAAGAATCTCACCTCCTTATCCACAACAGCTGGCCAAGAAAAAGGATGACCAGTTTAGAAAATATGTTGACATGTTTTGAAAGTTGTCTATAAATATACTATTAGTGGATTATTAACTCCAAATGCTCGGTTATGCAAAGATTTTATGAAGAAGAAAAAGGTGGTTGATGCAGGAAATGAAAAGAAAGTGTACCTTTATAGTGTGGTGATGATGAGTAATCTTGCCCCCAAACGGGAGGACCCCGGAGCTTTCACAATCCCATGTACAATTGGGATATGTGTGTTTAATATGGCTCTATGTGATCTTGGTGCCAGCATAAATTTGATGCCCCTGCTCATTTTCAAGAAATTGAGACTCGAAAGCACAAAACCGACATCAATAAGACTTTTAATGGTAGATAGGTCCATAAAAAGACCGGTGGGGGTGTTAGAAGATGTGTTGGTAAGAGTGGGCAAGTTTATTCTACGGGATGATTTTGTTATTTTGGATTATGAGATGGATGCAGAGGTTCTGCATTATTTTGGGAAGACCATTATTGGCTATGGGGAGAGCCATGGTGGACTTGGAGCTTGGAGAGCAAAAATTTCAAGTTGGAAGTGAGGAGGTCACCTTCAAGGTGTGTCCATAAGGTGACACACCCCCGAATGCAAGGTGGTTGGAGTATTACAAAATGAAGATTGGGACAAGGGATTGTAGCTGAAGCAGATGGAGTCAGATGATGACCCATCAGAAAAGAGTTGATGAAAAAAAGGTCTACGTCGTGCCACGACGTTAGCTAAGGCGCTTCATGGGAGGCAACCCAAGTGTTTAGTGAATTATTTGATATCTTTGTTGTTTTTGTTTATGTATGAGCTGTGAAATCAGGAATAAAGGGAGAAACAAACAATGAAGAAAGGAATGGCAAGGGACCGGCGAGCTGCCGGTCCAGCTGCATGAACCGCCTAGGAAGGCAAGCACAAAAGAGAAGGCTGAGGTTTGGATTGAAAAATCGGTGGACCCATCAAAGAACAGCCGAAATGAATCCGTGGACCTCCGGTGGGTTTTCGATGGAGAATAGAGGACCCGATGCTCGGGCACATAAGTGGTGGGTAACCGGCGGATCGCCAATCCTATTCGCGAATCGCCGGTGGATCATTTGCCAAGAAACAGATAATTGGGAACCAAATACATGGCAAATGAAATTAAAGCGGTAGACCGCCAGTGCAATTCGGTGAATCGTTGATGACACGCCAGTTGAGGTACAAGTTTATTGCGGAATGGAATTTGAAATAAAAGAAGCTGGCCCACAAAATCCCAAATACCTGACCAGCCGCCCTATTATGCAAATATTCCCCTATTTTCTCTTTTTCCACCTTTTTGCATTCCATTTTTTTCTCTCCATTACCCAACATTCCCATTTCGCCATATTAACCTATTTTCAACCTTTCCACTTTCCCACCTTCCCACTTCCCACAAACACACCCACATTAAACTCTCCACCTTCCCGTCAACCTATCCAACTCTCATCTTTCACTGATAAAACCCTCTCCATATTCCACTAACACACTCACTTTACATAAATTTTCATCCTCTACTACATATATCTAGAGAAGCCATTGTAAGATTTAGCTAAGGTTTTTGAAGTTCAAGTGCGCAAGCATCCTCCAATCTGGTAAAAATTTTCTCGCCCTTGTCTTAATTTTCCGATTGCTGCTAAATTCTTCAGGAGTAATAATTTGTTTCCCTTCCCTATTGAACTCATGAATATGCTATGGCTGTTGAATGGAATGGGGAGCATAGGCTTTTCTGTGTGAAATTGTGAAAAGGGTGAAGTCTGAGTAACCCAATTTCATGCAATGCGACGTTTTGCCCAATGATCAACCAGGTGACCCCATTCTTAAGGGTTAAATGTTGTGAGAATGTGTTTGAATGAAGTAGTGCTGATTTTATCATGTTGCGTGTGAGTGTGTGTTAATGGGTGTCTATGAATAGTAAGTTTAAAAGTTGGGGACGATGGGGTCCGCCGTTTCGCTGGTCAGCTTAGGCGAATCGCCGATGGAACGCCGGATCACTCTATAAATTGGCTTTAAATCACTGAGGAGATCTCGTGTTACATCGATGTTTAACGAACCTACACCAATGATTCACCGATTATCCGCTGATACCTCCCTCATTTGCCCAGTTTCTATAAGGCATTGATGGGTAATCGGCGGTCCGCGAAATCCCTTTTGAGAATTGTCGGTCCTGCGCTGGTTGTATTGGTTCTTTAAATGATTGTTTGGTTTCCCCTTGTTTCTCAGTTCTACCTTAGAATAGTTATTTATTATATAATTTTATCTTCAAATTCCTGTCACTAACATCATTTTTACAGAAAAACAAACCATGTCTTCGTCAAGGAACACAGGAAAAGGAAAAGGAAAATCCCTGACTCATCTGCTAGCAAGGGAAAGGGAAAGGAAAAGGCTACCCCACCGTGGGCCAACACCAAGGAAGCAATAATCTTCTGTGTCCCTAATATGCAAGAGCACTACATCATTTGTCAAGGCCGATCAATCACCATGGAGAAGAGGTTTGACTTGGCAGGGTTGAAAAGTGATTTTCCCAACATCACTGAGCAGTTCACTGACAGGCAAACGCATGTTCTAACACCCTAAAAATTCAAAGATTAGACCCGAAACATAAAAATAAAAAATGTCCAGAGAATTGGAAAATCTGTCACCAGGCACAGGACGGGTCTTTAAGTGACCCGTTGGAGGTGCCCATAAGTCATGGAGTTAGTCGTTACTAGCTGGATGAGAATTTTCTAAGTTTGAGGCAGCGTACCTAACGAATGGTGATCACGAATCGTGGTCACCACCAACGATTTGTTGGGTTGTCCGTGATGAACCCAGGTGACCAGATGAGAAGTGCACTCCACGAGTCGCGTTACGAGTCATGTCCACGAGGGATGAGTCATTAGGTCCCTCATGGTGGCTTCAGTGAGCTTCAGGCAGTAGACCCAACGAGTTATGGTCTCAACCAATGACTCACTGAGTGACCCGTTGGGACCCCGTCGACCTATTTCAAATTTTTGGCAGGGATATTTTTGTAATATCCTACATATTTAGTCCCTAAACTACGTCATTTTCGAAAAAATTTCGGAGATATTAGAGGGATTGAACAGTTTTCCCCTCCTTCCCCACGTAAAGTTTTAGAAAACGATCTAGTTTCCTCTCAAGAACTCTTAGGCAAGACTAGGGCTTCTGCCCCATTGCAGCAAATTCAAGCTTCCTTCTCCTGGAAATTTTTGCCATGTATTTGGGAATACAAAAAGGGAATAGTTCTTCCCTTGTGTCCCAGAAATCTCTCTAGTTACTCTATAAACCCTGGCCTGAGTTTTTCGAATGTGAAAAGAATTCATGTAATTTTTTCTTGAATCCACACAAAATGATATCTATAATTATTTTAGTTGTTGTTTCCATCAGTTTATGATTTATTTATGATTATTCCCACAAAGGTGAATTCTAGCCCTGTAGACCTTTCGAGTGTTAAGAAATTCCTTGATAGGCCTCGTGAATTCATGTGAAATATTGCCCTTTGTTGATTATAGTTATTTTTCCTCGTTGTGATTCCATCAATGAAAAAACACTGTGAGATTAAAATCTAGTCCTATTCATTGCTTTATAAAAATACTGTATTCTTCTATAGTGCTTGAATATCAATTTTAGTTTGAAATTGCAAATTTGATGGGAAATCCCATGTTGCCATTAATATTGAATCTCCATTACATTATTTCCATCTCATCTGAGAAAGAATACTAGAATACTCAGTGTCAGTCAGAAATATCGGCTGATCAGTTTGACTTAAGAAATCCCTGAGGTGTCAGTATCACCTCCCAGTATCAGAATTAGATTTAGGATCCAATTTAGTGGTCCACTAGGCTGTCATTACACTTAAGTCATGTAGCTCTTAATAGCCTCAGGATCCCAGTTCAGATTTTTGTTTGTTCTTGGATGGTTACAACGCTTCTAGACGAGCAGCTCTAACCAGTCTAGAACCTAGTTTCAGAATCTTGTCTAATAAGACTATTAGGGTACTTTCAGTTATATATATCCCTGACTAGTCTTGGAACCCAATTTCGAGTTATCAGCTTATTATTCAATTTAGGTTTCCCAGTTTGAGTAGGACATAGCACTGAGCGGAACGGGGTCCCAGCACACCGAGGTTCCCAAAACTACATTGTCAGCGTAGGTATCAATATTTATTAGCTTGATTGGCCCCAGTCTTTGTGATCACCCAATTGATGCCTTTAAATCCTAGCAAGGTATATTGGGTCCTACCGGTGGGGTGTATACATCAGACTCCACATTTAGCTCACGTGGTTACATGTCGGTTATAGACTCTCCCACTACCCAATTCAGACCAGTCTCATCCAGTTTAGTTCTGATCAGTATTCCAGATTTAGAACATGCTTGACCATTAGGTAGGGTCTTTCAGACCACCCTAGTTATTTCAGTTATTAAGTTTAGTAGTTTTAGTTGATCATTGCATGTCTTTCAGTTTAGCATTTCCTATTATTTACTTTTGTGTTTTATGTTCCTCTCACTTACTTAGTACTTTCAAAGTATTGATTCTTACTTTTATGTTGTATCGTTTTATGATACAGCTGCAGGATCATAGTCCCAACTTTATTAGCCGTTTACTCCTCGAAGACCTCAGCATGTGAATTTTTTAGTCCTCATCCTCCGAAGACGAAGATTTATTATTGGAGTTATGATTTCATTTCTTTAAGTTGATTTAGAGCTAGTTGGGGTTTGCCCCAGCAGGTCATTAGACCTAGTGGCTTTCAGACTTCGACTCAGTTTCCAGACTTTGTTGTTTTCTTGCAGCCTTGTAGTTTGTTCTACTATTTTTAGTATTATGATTCAATATATTTCTATCAAATATTTATATTTTTGTGTTAAACTTCCGCTGTATGTATTTTTATATTACTCATAATGCCAGTGTATGAAAGACGAGGGGTTGACTTGGGGTCACTTGTGACTTCAAGTACCGTGTTTCATCTGGGTGTAAACTCAGAGAGTGACAAACTTGGTATTAGATACTAGGTTCAGAGTATCCTCGGATGTATGAAAGTCACATTGAGTAGAGTCCTCTTCATGGGTGTGAAGCGAGCCACACTTATGACAAGGAGGCTATGAGATGTCATTGGGAGAATTCCCTTTTATTTCATACTCCTTATCGTGCGTTGAAATTCAATTCCAAAAATCATTCTCCTAACTCATTATCTGCTTCGTTTCAATGAAATATGTTTCCACGATGTGGAAACAGAAGGAGGGACGAAAATGCCCAACAAACTACTGAACTAGCCCCGGAGGCCCCACAACACGAGTCGGTATCAACCACTGAATTCAAGGAGGCTATTCAGTTGCTTGACAAAATTAGACTAACCAGGTGAAACAACAAGTGGTTCAAATTAATAACAACGGGTCCACAACAACTTCTAGGGTGCGGGACTTTACCCAAATGAACCCTTCATCTTTCTAGGGATCCAAGGTGGGGGAGGACACCTGAGAGTTCATAGAGGAGATCAGGAAGATTACCTGTATTATGGGTGTCAGCTCCTCCAAGAGTGCTGACCTGGCTGCCTACCAGCTAAAAAGGGCAGCCCAGGTCTGGTATGAGTAGTGGAAGGAGGGGCGGCAAGCAAAAGCATGACCAGTGGAGTGGGGGGAGTTTAACACCACTTTTCTGGATAGATTTTTCCCAAGGGAGTTTAGGGAAGCCAAGGTAGCGGAGTTTATGAGCTTGAGGAAGGTGAGTATAATAGTGGAGCAGTATGCTCTGGAATATACCAGGTTTTCCAGATATGCTCCAGAGATGGTGGCCGAGTCAAGGGCTCGCATGCTGAAGTTTGTGAATGGGGTGTAAAACTTGGTCCTCAAGTAGTGCAGGACCGTGATGCTAATGAAAGATATCGATCTTTCCAGTTTGATTGTCTATGCCAAACAGATCGAGACTGAAAAACTAAGGGACATGGAAAGGAAGAATAAGTGGAATAGGACTAGCCAGTCAGATCATGGCCACTAGAGGTTAGGCAGTAGCAATCGCCCACAGCAGCAATAGCAGTAGAGGGCTCCAATGCCCAGCTCAGCCAGCGCCCCTACCTTTCTGTCCCGCTAGGACCAGAGGGGTGGAGTATTTGGCTCTCAGTCTCAGAGATACAGTGCTGGGAATATATATCAAGCTTGCCCCAAGTGCGGCAATAACCACCCGAGAGAGTGTCTTCAAGGTCGAGAAGGTTGTTTTCGTTGTGGACAGCTCGGACATCGGCTTAAGGAGTGCCCGTTAGCAGGGCGAGGGAGATCACAATCCACCACATCAGCAGCTCCAGCAGCCCGACCATCTCAACAAACTAACACACCAAGTACGGAGGCCGGTCAATGCTAAAATTGTTTTTATGCATTATCATCTCGTCAAGACCATGAGAATTTACCAGATGTGTTCACGGGCATGTTATGCCTTTTATACCTAGGTGTATATGCCCTGCTTGATCCATGGGCCACACAACACTGCCTGGACCTGAGATTTGGTGACAAGTGGAAATGACGNCATGAGAATTTACCAGATGTGTTCACGGGCATGTTATGCCTTTTATACCTAGGTGTATATGCCCTGCTTGATCCATGGGCCACACTATCATTCATAACTCCCTACTTAGCAGTCCAGTTTGATATCATTCCGAAAGTATTATCAGAACCCTTCTAAGTATCCACCCAATTGGCGAGTTAGTTAGAGCCAGTTGGGTGTATAGAAACTGTCTAATCTCAGTCTGCAATAAATTCATTCCAACTGGCCTCGTAGAGTTAGAAATGGTCAACTTTGACCTCATTCTCAACATGGATTGGTAACACTCCGGTTATGCCTCAGTGGACTGTAGAATTTTTGTTCCCTAACGAACCATCTCTAAATGGTCGGGCAGTATTTCAGCGTGGAAGGGTAGATTTATTTCCGACCTTAAGGCCAAGAAGCTTATGTTAAACTCTGAAACCCCAACTATGCATTCAGTCCCAGTTGTCAAAGATTTTCCAAATGTGTTTTTTGAATATCTTCTTGGAGTCCCTCTTGAACGGGAAATTGACTTCCGCATAGACCTTATTCCAGATACTCAGCCCATCTCTATCCTTCCTTATATAATTGCTTCGGCTAAACTTAAGGAGTTGAAGTAGCAGTTAAAAGATCTCCTGGATAAGAGTTTGATCAGACCTAGTATCTCTCCCTAGGGTGCGTCAGTATAATTCGTGCAAAAGAAAGACAGTACTCTCAAAATGTGCATCGACTACCGTCAGTTGAACAAGGTCATAGTTAAGAATAGGTATCCCCTACCCAGAATTGATGATCTATTCGACCAACTTCAGGGAGCCAGCTGTTTCTCCAAAATAGATCCCAGGTCGAGGTATCATCAACTAAGAGTCAGAGAGTGTGACATACTGAAAACAACTTTCAGAACTCGATATGGTCACTATGAGTTTGTAATGATGCCCTTTGGAATCACAAATGCCCCTACAACCTTTTTGGACCTGATGAATAGAGTCTTCAAGTAGTATCTCAATATGTTCATCATCGTAATCATCAACCACATTCTAGTATACTCCAAAAATGAGAAAGATCATGCTAATCAGTTGAGGATAGTACTTCAGACACTCATAGATCGTTAGCTGTTAGCCAAGTTTAGGTTGATCCTCAAAAGATAGCAGCTATGAAATACTGTCCTAGACCCATCTCTCTAATTTAAATTAGAAGTTTCTTAGGTATAGCCGGTTATTACAAATACTTCGTTGAAGGCTTTTCTTCTATAGCATCCCCCTGACTAGACTGACTTAGAAGAAGGTGAAGTTCAAGTGGTCAAATGCATGCGAGAAGAGTTTTCAGGAGTTAAAGACTCGACTCACTACTGGTCTAGTATTGACTCTACCAGAAGGATTGGATGGATTTAAGGTATATTGCGATGCTTCTAGAGTTGGACTCAGTTGTGCTTTGATGCAGCGGGGCAAGGTGATAGCCTACGCCTCCAGGCAGCTCAAGGTTCATGAGAAGAATTATCCATGGGCACGGGTATGGTTTGGCCGACTTACTCACCACCTATCTCAGGAGCCAGGATATTGAAGATGAGGGTCTAGACTATGGACAAAGGTTGGAATGGTGCCCTATGGACGTGAGCAAGACTAAGGTGCCAGATATTACCTACGGGCCAGTTCTCACACTAGCTGAGCGGCACGTTCGAGATAACTGCTACACAGCCAGGATGTTTAGATTACAAATGTTGCAGTTGCGCACTGGTGGATGGCCCGCAACAAAATAGGAGCTATGGAAGGTGGATAGGGATTACCCGATGAATGAGCATGCCAGAGCCATGTGTAGGATTTGCCCCGCATTTGTAGAGCCGGTGGATGATGATTTACCATCGATGAGGAGAGGCGCAGGGAGGACTCAAACATTGAGTCAGATGAGGAGGAGGGAGATGACACTGACCTCGGTGAGGAGGCCTTTGCACCTGATGATGAGACTGAACCAATTTTTTGATCAGGGAGTCTTCACAATCCTAACTATATTTTTACATTGATCTTTTGCAAGCTCTGAGGAAAGTGCTCAATCTAAGTGTGAGGTGGTTATTTTGTGTTTGTTTATTGATGTAATTCTCTAACTATGGCATGTATAACTTGGTAACAACTAAATTCTGTGGAATGTAATTTGTGTCTAGGAACAAGATATGGTAATTGGTCTGCAATAGCTAGTAATTTTATTTGTTTCTGTTCTGTGCTGTGCTTTTGTTTGTAATTATGTTCATTTTTTAACTTTTCTTGGGTTTCTCGGCTTTTATTTTCGGTGCTTTTTCCAAGAATAGTCCCTTTGAAACGAATAGGATTTTGTTTTGTTAGTCATAGGTAGAGACTGTTCCCTATGATGGATGGATGATGACCTTCTTAAGGGAATTTAGTCACATTTATGGAAATAGGGAATAAAACCATCACCAATGGGCTATGGTACTTCATTTGTTCTGATGCTAGACTTCATGGAATATATATTTGAACAAGCTAATAGCGAGGAGAAAATGGTAGGATCACATAGGCCATGTTGTTTAACTCTAAATAGCAAACCTGTAGCCTTAATTGTGCTTGTCACTCCATATGGATGAAGTCATAAAAGGGGTCTAAGCTAACCAAGTGTGAATCTTTGTTCCATGTGAGGTGAGAACTAGTTATATTTCTTTCTAACTAACATCTAGAATTTGCCTTGCGTGTATGAAAAGTTGAAAGTGGCATTAAACTTAGCGGATATGATTAAGGCACTTCTTTGTGAACCAAGCTAGTTGACATGTCTCATTCATTGTCCCTCACCTTGATTTCATCCCTCATGAGCCCTGTTTGAGCCTTGAAGCCTAATTTTTTTGGAATAG
>JACEIK010000706.1:201220-228875 GCA_018107945.1 Datura stramonium
GATGGGCATGGGTGTGAACGGAAAAACCCATTTGTAACCCTACATACCTGGTTGGTGCTAAACTCTACACTCCCTTGATTTCCCAAGAGGAAATTTGGGGAAGAAAGCCTTGAATAACTCTATATCACCTCTCTACCACTTTATATTCCTTTACATGCATTAATGAGGATTTAGGCTAGTCTTTCCCTCTTAAACCCACCTTTCAAAGGTTAAAACGACGTAGTTTAAGACCCTAGGACTTAGAAATTATGAAAAATCCCTTACTTAAATAGCAGAATTTTGTTGGCTGCCAGTCCCCACGAGGGACTGGACGACTAGTCCCTAGGGGGCCACGACTCGTGGCCTTGACTCATTATGTTCACTGCCAAAAATCTACTATGAGACCCTACAGAGGACACCACAAATCGTGGTCACCATCCGTAGACTTCACTGCCCAATCTTCCTTGCCAAGCATCAAATCTAGGCCACGGGCAACCTCACGAGTTGTGTGGCCTGACCATTACTCGTGGTCATGCCCGTGGTGTCCCCCAACCAGTGCACCTCCCTTCTTGACCAGGAGCCACTTCACAACTTGTGGTCCCTCCTCATGGGTCATCTAACAACCCGTTTTGTGATGTAGTGCGGAATTCTAGTTTTTTCTCCGTTTTAACTCTTATGTCAGATCTTTGTGCTCCCACGGTATAACAGGCCTTGTTTTGAAAAATGAGTCGGCTATAGAAGTTGTGTAGTCATGAATGTGAAAAACTCTACATGAGCTTTATTTGAATTGTTATAAGGTGATGAACCACTTAATCATATGCTCTCAACTATTTGTTTAAGTGCGAATTGATTGAGGTGACAAGTGATGAGAAAATATGAGTTGTGCATGGAGTTGAGGATTGTTCGAGGATGAACAATGGTTTAAGTGTGGGGTGGTAATGTTAGGCATATTCTTATGCCCGTTTTCCATGTTTTTACCCATATTTTGCCTTATTTTGAGTTCATAATCCTTATGAAATATATGAATCCATGTTTTTGTGTGTCTTCTCAGCTAACAAATGCTTCTAGATGTTTTGAGCAGGAAACCAAAGAAAATGGACCCAAAAATGACTCGAGGTGTGGGAAAGAAGAGTTCATGAAAGTCATCCTAGGTTATGGCTGGCGTGGCAGGCGAAAACTTGTACTTCAGAGAAAAAAGCACCATAGTTGGTGCTATGGATGGCATGGTACACAAGGTCTCTAGCTTGGAGAGCAGAATCTGACTAACACCTTGGCGAGATAGATGGCATGGAGCCTTAGAAGCATTCAAGACTTAGGAAATTTTTCCAACATTCTTGTGCTATGGATGAAATAGGGCACCAGAGGGTCCTAAAGATTAGAAATTTGACTAATACTCTTGTGCTACAGATGGAGTGGGGTCGCAGAGGGTCTCAGAAGTGCGGAAATTTTGCTAAGTTCTTGGTGCTATGGCCGGAGAGGGGCGCCCGTAGCTATAATTCAGAGGAAAATTGACCTAGACTTGGGGTAGTACATGGGGCGACATGCCAGACACTCCCTGGAAGGATTTTTGCTGATTTTTAAGCCAAGTACTTTAGGAAAAAAGTGTCATTTGAAGGCTCACCTATAAATGTAACATTTAAGGTGTTTTTAGCATATCATTCATCCTTTTGTTTTATCGTAGAAAGTTCTTTAGGCAACTTTTGGAGGAGAGACAAGTTTCTACTTAGGTTATTCTTTTCTTTATTGTTTTTCTTTGAATGGTAGATTTGTTATTGTTTTTCCAATTGTCTATGAGTTGCTAAATTCCAATTCAAGGGTTTTGGCCAAAGTTGATGGTTGACATTTGAAAGACTGATTAATGCTAGAGTTGATTATTCATTAAAGTTTGTTTATGTTTACTTGTTATAATTGCTTATTCACTAGATTGATCATTTTGTAAGTAAATTTGTTGCCTTTGGGGTGAACTTCGTAAAGGAAACTGCAAGGATTAAAAGTAAATGTAAAATAGGAATTTGAAGATCCTTTGGCCTATTAGTTGAAGGTTAGAAGTTGTTGTTGAGGATAGGGATATACCCTTCAACCCTGTTTAGTTGAAGTCCAAGTAGGCATAACCGTCATATCATATATCTCATTAGATAATTCTTGGATGCTCGAGAGAATGGAAAGAAATAGGATAGTAAATTGCAACTAGAAACCATAGGAAGAATCAATCTAGTGTAATCACGTCTTGAAACTCAACTTCATGAGAAAGTGCCAATTCCCTAAATTTTTATCATCATTTTAAGTGCAAACAAGTTCTCAACAATCTAAGCTCTTTAGTTAATTTTATATTTTAAGTTTAGTAGTTTAATTCACCAAACCATTCCCCAATTATATATGTTTTGTTAGAATAGAGAAAAAAAATAACCTTAAAAAGATTGATTTGACAAGTCTTTGAGGGATCAATAATCGGGACTTCACTGTACTATATTACTTGACAACCACGTGCGCTTGCATGCGCTTGGGTGACATCAAGTGTAGACACAGAGACCTAAAATTCTTAATCAGTTAAACAAGACGCCACACCCAAAAACATGGGTAGGGCGTGACCGGTTCCCCATGCCTAACTAACCAGGGACACGGCTATGCATCATTTATAACTGTAACAGTTAGGCAATCCAAGCCACTTGTCACAATCAACTATAGTAAATATCTAGACCCATAGAGTCTCAACTCCAACAATTAATAACATAAATATCGACTAGGCCACAGACTGAATAACACTATACATATTAAGTTAAGAAAGCCTCTAAAGAGTAAACTAAATCTGATGGTCGGTACAGGGCTCCAACCTACCCATAAGTATAACTGAAAAATAATGCTAAAAAGAGGATACCAACACATCCGCTGATCTCATGAGTTGTTACTGCAACTAGCAATCTCAGCCTCTAGCTGCACCTGCAGCACGAACACAAGTGCCCAAGTGAAGGGATGTTAGTAAGAATGAAATGTACAGGTATATAAGGTTGAAAATATAAATGTGAGATAACAATCATATAATAACTAAGTCAAAGCATAATCATATAAAGTCTATAAACTGTAACTGATAAACGCCCACTATGTTAGGAGGAAACTCAGGATAACTAAACCAGGAGTTAAGACAAACTCTTCCTAATTTGGTAATCATAATCTAACTAGAATTCGTGCAGAGTTTGCATGCAATGCACTATCTATCTGATGCATGTCCAATTAGTACTATACTAGGGTCTAATTCTATAATACTCCAAAAGTGCCTAGGAGTAGACTTGGGATTTGAAATGAAAAGTAGTATAAATCTGACATTTCTTCTTAGAACGGGTCATGATACGGGTTGTTGGTGGGACTAACAACCTGTTAGAGGTGTCCGTGGTAAGAATCTGCAGAGTAGGATGGGAAGTAATGGGTCTTAGGATGACCCGTTGGTGGAAGTAATGGATCGTTTGAATGAGTTCTTAGGAGGATGGTCTTGGGCAAAGAAGGCTGGCACGAGTCATACAATGACTCGTTGTTGGGAACAACGAGCCATTGTAAGTGTCCATTGGGAGGAATTCTAGATGATGAGCAGTGGTGGTAACGGCTAGAAATGACAAGTCGTTGGGACTACTAACGACTCGTCCTAAGTAGTCGTTGTTGGAGACCTGAGTGGGAATCTAGCAAGGTAACGGGAGGCAGTAACGGGTTGTCGTTTGGAGTAATGACATGTTCAATCAAGTCATTGTATCAATATTAGAGAAGTTAAAAAGTGATAGAAGAAGTAATAGATGGATATCACAAATCATTGTATCAAAGAAAGACCCATTGGATCAATTGTGATTACTGGCAGTGAAGATTTTTCAGGTTTATCATTAAGGGTATTTTATTCATTCCTAATCCTAGGGTCCTAAACTACATCATTTTAAGATCACTTTGCAGGGTTTTAAGGGGGATAAAACTATTCTAAGAATCCCTACTCCATGCATGCAACCTAGAGCCTTCCCTGAAGTTCAAGTTTGAGGAATTTCATCAAATTATGTTCAAATTCCTTTGGTCTTTCAAGTGGGAGTGTGAAATTTATTTACCCAGGTATGTGAGGTTATGAATGAGAGTTTCCTTTCACCCCATGCCCTAAGTATTCTCAATCCTATGAATTTCAATTCTTGGTTCAAGTTTCATGATCTATGAGGTTTATTTCAATTCTTGTAAAATTTTCTATGACCCTTCTATGGGTCAATCCCTTTAAGTTATTAAACCATATTTTATGATCTATGGGCAGATTTTATGACTATTTTGAATATAAATTTATATATTTGAATCTAAATCCTATTATGCCCTATTATGTATGTTTTATGAGAAGCCAAGTTATGATTTCATTATAATCTTGATCTTAATTAGCCCAATTATGATTTATGATTTATGATATGATTTATCTCAAGTACTTATCATATATTTATGAAATGTCAAGTTTCTACATGTTTTACAAGTATGCATGAATTTTATGATTTATGAATTTATGACTTTTGGCCGATTCACGGGCCCTTATTCATGGATAATTATGTATTTCAAATGGAATCCATCATGTTATTAATTATTTAGCCATGAACTTCATGAATGATTTTACGATTATGATTATATTTGGAAGCAGGGTCAAGGACGGTGTAGCCCGACGTTCAAAGGACTACGTTGGTGTCTCAGAACTACGTTCCACCATATGTTTATGTATATTCAAATGTTAATGGATCCCATTTTCATGATATCACATATTGCACGTCCCTTGCCTGAAAAGCCTGGATGACTCTACCCACTAGAGTGAGATAGTTAGGGCATCATGTAAAGCTCTAACGTGATGGTGTCGGTTATGATGAGTCCTCCCTTTGTTCCTCATGATTTATTCATGGTTATTTTTATGTTACTTTGGCTCAATTCATGTTTAATGAAGTTTTTCTCCTATGATTATGATTATGACAGATTTATGAATGTTTTGAAAACCTTGAGCCCTATGTTGCATTATGATATTTACTTTATGATCATGTTGTCCTACTCTTATGAACTTTTATGTATTTTAAATGTCCTTCTTTTACTTACCTTTCATACTCAGTACTCTATGCTATATTGTTTCATGATTCAGGTCCGAGGCATTAGTCTCAACAACATCATTAGCCCCTGCTTCCTTTTCAGACCTGTCCAGCCAGTGTTGGTGAGTCCTCATCCTTCGAGGACGTTTAGACACCTATAGTTTGCTATGTCATTTCAATTTCATACTTTGTCGAGCTAGTTGGGGGAGCTGTCCTATCAGCTCATCAGTTATGTGAGAGGCTTTCCAGATATTTTGTAGAAATCAACTTCTCGTTGTTGATTTAGTTTTAACTTGATATGTATAAATTTGCAGACTTACGCTTTATGATGTTTAGTTTCGATGTTATGTTCATACCATGGGTCGACTTGGAGCCTCTCAGGGTTTGCTATCCCGTATCTCGATCCAGGTCTACATTTGGGTCGTGACAAAATTGATATTAGAACATTAGGTTTTGAAGTGTTCTAGGGTGTCTTAAATCCGCGTTAAGTAGAGTATTTTTCATGTGTGTGAAGAGCGCCACACTTATGACGAAGAGCCTACGAGACATTTAGGAAATGTTCCTTTCTTTCATGATCTATGTCGTGCGATGAAATGTCTCTCTATCCTTCTAACTCGTGCTATACATATTTGCAGAATCATGCCTCCTCGCCGAGTTAATGGAAGAAGAAATGGGAATGGAAATGGCCATGAGAGTGGCAATGGAGATAGGCACCAACAGGCCCCACCAGCCCATGAGGAGCATGTACCTAATTTGGTTGCCTACGCTGAGTTCAGGGCAGCCATACAGATGCTAGCTCAGGCCTTGACCGCCTACGTCAATCAGCATGCGGTATCTCATTCCCTCAGAATGGGAATACGACGGCAGAAAGAGTTAGAGATTTTCTGAGGATGAACCCTCCAGAGTTTCTTGGGTCAAGGGTGGATGAGGATCCACACGAGTTCATTGATGAGGTTCTGAAAATCACCCAGATCATGGGGCTAACCGGAGGGGAGTGCATCGATCTAGCCTCGTTTCAACTGAAGGGGGTTGCACACCTCTTGTTAAGTAATGGAAAGATAGCAAGGCAGTTGGAGCAGGCCCTATTTGTTGGGAGGAGTTTCATGTTGCATTTTTGGTTTGGTTCTTCCCTCGTGATATGAGGGAGATTAAAGCAGCGGAGCTTGTGAACCTAAAGTAGGGTAACATGATAGTCCAAGATTATGCTTTGGAGTTCACTCATTTGTCCAAGTATGCATCAGATCTAGTGGCTGATTAGAGAGCTTGGGTTACTAGGTTTGTACGTTGAGTGGCGGTCTATCTGGAAAAGGATTGTAGGATCGCCATACTTCATCAGGATATTGATTTTCCCCAGATGGTTTTGTATGCCGAGTAGATGTAGGCGGTGCATCTGAGAGAGAGAGAGAGAGAGAGGACAAGAGGGCCAGGACAGATAGTTATAGGTTCTCTCATTAGAGATCGAGAGGCGAATATCGCCAGCAGTCTCATCATAGGTCATTAGCTCCAGCGCCATCATCAGCCAGTGTCCCATCCAAACAACGAGGTGATCAGAGGAGTAGGGCCTCAGGTTCGAGGGACCATAGGAGCATGCAAATAGAGCACACCTTTTCGGCCTGCGAAAAGTATGGCAAGAGTCATATAGGAGAGTGCTTGATGGGATCGAATATCTATTTTGGGTGTGGTAGATCCGTCCATATGCGCTTGGAGTGTCCCTTGGCTAGATAGGGTGATGGTAAAGGTCGTTCTTAGGCTATCAAATCAGTAGTAGCACAAGCACGCCTTGCCCATAAGGGTGCATCCACTAGTTCAAGTGGAAGCCAACACCAGAATAGGTTTTACGCCCTTGCATCCCGCCAATAGTAGGAGATTTCACCAAATGTGGTTACCAGTATGTTACGAGTATTCCACTTTTATGTATATGCATTGTTAGATCCAAGGGATACTTTATCTTTAGTGATGCCCTATGTTGCTAGTAAATTCGGAGTCAGTCCTGAGATTTTATCAGAACCATTCTCAATCTTTACTCCAGTCGGTGATTCGGTTATAGGTCGCTGGGTATATAGAAATTGCCCTGCCACAATCCTTCAGAAAGTCACTTCAACAGATTTAGAAGAGCTAGCCATGACCGATTTTGATGTTATATTCGGCACAGATTGGCTACATGCATGTTATGCATTAGTCAATTGTAAAAACCATGCAGTAGAGTTTAGATTTTCGGGTGAGCCAGTTCTAAAGTGGAATGGTAGTTCAGTGGTGCCTGTAGTTCATTTCATTTCCTACCTTAAAGCCAAAAAGATGATTTCTAAGGGTTACGTATACCACCTAGTTAGGGTTAAGGATGCTATGTCTGAAACCCCAACTATCCGGTCAGTTCCTGTAGTGTGTGACTACCTAGAAGTGTTTCCAGATGATTTATGAGGATTCCCTCCCGAGCAGGAGATTGATTTTGGTATCAACCTTCTTCCCGATACACAACCCGTATCTATTCCTTCCTACAGAATGGCTCCAGCCAAGCTAAAGGAGTTGAAGGAGTAGTTGAAGGACCTTGTAGACAAGGGTTTCATCAGACCTAGAAAATCCCCATAGGATGCACCGGTTCTCTTTTTCCGAAAGAAGGATGGTTCTCTTTGTATGTGTATTGATTATCGGCAATTGAACAAGGTCACAATCAAGAACAGGTATCCTCTCCCCAAGATTGATGATTTGTTTGACCGGCTTCAGGGTGCCAAGTGCTTTTCAAAGATAGACCACATATCCAGATACCATTAGCTTAGGGTTCGAGAGAGAGATATTTCAAAGATAGCCTTCAGGACTTTGTATGGTCATTATGAGTTTGTAGTTATGTCTTTTGGACTAACTAATGCTCCTACAGCTTTTATGGATTTGATGAACAGGGTGTTCAAGCCATATTTGGATATGTTCTTGATTGTGTTCATAGATGATATTCTCATATACTCTCGGAGCAAGGAGGAGCATGCCTCTTATCTGAGGGTGGTGCTACAGAATCATATGGATCGCCAGTTGTATGTTAAGTTCAGCAAATGCGAGTTTTGGTTGAACTCAGTGGCTTTTTTGGGTCATGTGGTGTCATCTGTGGGTGTACAAGTGGACTCTCAAAAGATAGAAGCGGTGAAGAATTGGACTAGACGGGTGAATCCTTCGGATATCAGGAGTTTCTTGGGTTTAACGGGTTATTAACGAAGATCTGTTAAGGGGTTTTAATCCATAACAACCCTGTTGACTAATTGACCTAGAAGAGAGTGAAGTTTCAATGGTCGGAGGCTTGTGATAAGAGCTTCCAAGAGTTAAAGACTTAACTCATCTCAACACCAGTGTTGACCCTACCTGAGGGTATCGATGGATTAATGGTATATTGCGACGCTTCAAGGATCGGCCTTGGTTGTGTATTGATGCAGCACGGTAAAGTTATAGATAAAAGTCCATGAAAAGAACCACCCAACTCATGATCTCGAATTGGCGGAGGTAGTATTTTCCTTGAAGATTTGGAGACACTATATGTACGGGGTCCATGTAGATGTGTTTACAGACCACAAAGCCTACAATACGTGTTTACCCAGAAGGATTTGAATCTGCATCAGAGGAGGTGGTTGGAGATATTGAAGGACTGTGATATGAGCATCCTTTATCATCTAGGAGAGGAAAATGTGGTGGCAGATGCTTTTAGCAGGATTTCCATGAAGAGTATATCTCATGTAGATGAGGAGAGAAAAGAGTTTGTAAAGGATGTGCACTGACTTGCACGACTAGGAGTTCGTTTGGTTGACTCGACAGATAGTGGTATCATTGATTAGAATGGATCAGAATCATCTTTGGTTACCGATGTTAAGTCTAGGAAAGATGATGATCCTATTTTGGTGAATTTGAAGGAAGACGTTCAGAATTAGAAAGTATAGTCCTCCAAATGGGGAGATGATGTGCTACGATATCAGGGTCGTTTGTTTGTACTGGATGTTGGTGACATGAGGGATCATATGTTTCATGAAGCTTGTGTTTGTAGATACTCTATACATCCAGGTGCCACGAAGATAAACCGTGACCTATGGGAAGTCTATTGGTGGAGTGGAATTAAGAAGGACATAGCAGAGTTTGTGGCTAAGTGTCCGAATTATCAATAGGTGAAGGTTGATAATCAAAGACCAGGTGGTGTGCTTAAAATGATTAGTATACCTACTTGAAAATGGGAGGAGATCAATATGGACTTCATTACAGGGTTGTCTCGCACTCGTCGACAGTATGACTCTATTTGGGTATATGTGGATAGGTTGACTAAGGCAACTCATTTCCTTCTAGTCAAAATGACCGATTCAGCAGAGGATTATGCTAAATTATACATTCGGGAGTTAGAATGGAGTGCTATTGTCCATCATATCAAATAGAGGGACTCAGTTTACCTCTCAATTTTAGAGATTATTTCAGATGGGACTTGGTACTCAGGTCAACCTAAGCATAGCCTTTCACCCGTAGAAAAATGGTTATCTCGAGCAGACTATTAAGACTCTTGAGGATATGTTGAGAGAGTGTATGATTGATTTCAAGGGTAGTTAGGATGATCATTTTCCTCTCATTGAGTTTTCATATAACAACAACTATTTAATCATTAGGTTCGGAAGCTAAGAAACAAGGAAGTAGCCTCAGTCAATGTTTGTGTGGAGGAATCAACATTTTGAGGGGGCTATGTCGGAAGCTGAAGCAGATATGATGGCTAAATACCTGTATCTATTCCTTTTTGGCTTAGTTACAACTTGAGGTATCGGTTTTCTCCTTAGTATCCTATTCAGTTTTATGTCCAGTTCATGTTCCCCTAATTTCCTTCATGACAATGTATGTATGATTTCTGAATTTTTGTCAGTCATGTATTCTAGTTCGGAATCAGTTACTCCACCAGTTTTCAGCTTAAATGTTCAGTATTTGGCATGGTAGTTTCATTTTTCCCAGCTTTTCAGTATGTTTATCCACATTCGAGGACGAATTTTTTCAAGGGGGAGATATTGTAATACCCCAGAAGTGCCTAGGACTAGACTCGGGATTTGAAATGAAAAGTAGCAGAAATATAAAATTTATTCTCAGAACAAGTCATGGTACGGGTCATTGGTGGGACTAAGGACCCGTTGGAGGTTCCTATGGTGATAATCTACAGAGTAGGTTGGGAAGTAACGGGTCTCAGGACGATCCGTCGGTGGAAGTAATGGATCGTTGGAATGAGTCATTAGGAGGATGGTCTTGGGCAAAGAAGACTTGCACGAGTCATGAAAGGCGACTCGTTGTTGGGAACAATGAGTCATTGTATGTGTTCATTGGGAGGAATTCTAGAAGATGAGCAATGATGGTAATAGCCAGAAACGAGAAGTCATTGGGACTAGTAACGACTCGTCCAAACCAGTTGTTGTTGGAGATCTGAGTGGGAATCTAGTGAGGAAACGGGAGGCAGTAATGGGTCTTCGTTTTGAGTACCCATTCTTTTGAATAATTGTATCGAGATCAAAGAAGTGAAAAGGTGATAGAAGAAGTAATGGACTGATACCACGAATCGTTTTATCAAAGAATGACCTGTTGGATTAGTCGTGGTCGCTAGCAGCGTAGATTTTTTAGGTTTTCCATTAAGGGTATTTTCCTCATTCCTATACCCTAGGGTCCTAACTATGTCATTTTAAGCTCAGTTAGTAGGGTTTTAAGGGGGATAAAACTATTCTAAGAATCTCCACTCCATGCATGCAACCTAGTGCCTTCCTTGAAGATCAAGTTTGAGGAATTTCATCAAATTCTCTTCAAATTCCTTTGGGCTATCAAGTGGGAGTATGAAATCGATTTATACAGGTATGTGAGGTTATGAATGGGAGTTTTCTTTCATTCCCATGCCCAAAGTCTTCTCAATTCTATGGATTTCTATTCTAGATTAGAGTTATATGATCTATGAGTATTATTTCAATTCTTGTGAAATTTTCTATGACCCTTCTATGGATCAATCCCTTTCAGGTATTAAATCATATTTTATGATCTATGGGCAGATTTTATGAATATTTTGAATATAAATTTATAGATTTGAATCTAAATCCAATTATGCCCAATTATGTATGTTTTATGAAAAGTCAAGTTATAATTTCATTATGATCTTGATCTTAATTTGCCCAATTTTGATTTATGCTTTATGATATGATTTCTCTCAAGTACTTATCACAGATTTATGAAATGTCAAATTTATACATGTTTTATAAGTATGCATGAATTTCATGATATATGGATTTATGACTCTTGCCGATTCACGGGCCCTTATTCATGGCTAATCATGTATTTCAAGTGGGATCCATCATGTTATTATTTATTTATCCCTGAACTTCATGAATGATTTTACGATTACTATTACGAGCCCTAATGTGCATATTTTGGGAGCAGTGTCTAGGACCGAGTAGCCCGGCGTTCAAAGAACTAGCTGGTGTCTCAGAACTACGTGCCACCGTAGGTTTATGTATATTCAAATGTTAATGGATCCCCTTTTCGTGATTTTACATACTGCACGTCCCTTCCCTGGAAAGCTTGGGACGGCTCTGCCCACTTGAGCGAGATAATTGGGGCATCATGTAAGGCTCTATCATGATGGTGTTGGTTATGACGCGTCCTCCCATTGTTCCTCATGATTTATGCATGGCTATGTTTATGTTACTTTCGCTCAAGTGATATTTAATGAATCTTTTTCTCCTATGATTATGATTATGACTAATTTATGAATGTTTTGAAAACCTTGAGCCTTATGTTACATTATGATATATTACTTTATGATCATGTTGTCCTACTCTTATGAACTTTTACATATTTTAATTGTCCCTTTTTACTTACTTTGCATACTCAGTACATTCCAAATACTGAACGCATACTTTATGCTGTATCTTTTCATGATACAGGTCCGAGGGATCAATCTCAGCCGCATCATTAGCCCTTGCTTCCCTCTCAGACCTGTCCAGCTAGTGTTGGTGAGTCCTCATCCTTCAAGGATGTTCCGACATCTATAGTTTTCTATGTCATTTCAGTTTTAGAATTTGTCGAGCTAGTTAAGGGTGCTGTCCCATCAGCTCATCAGTTATGTTAGAGGCTTTCCAGATATTATGTAGAAATCGGCTTGTCGTTGTTGATTCAGTTTTAGCTTGATATGTATATTTATGCTGACTTCCACATTATGATGTTGAGTTTATATATTATGTTCATACCATGGGTTGACTTGGAGCCTCTCAGGGTTTCCTATCCCGTGTCTCGATCCGAGTCTATGTTCGGGTCGTGAAAAATTTGTGGTTAAACATTCCACTAGCATAATAACACCAGGGAATAGGTCAAATGGGTAAACATCCTACCGAAATAAGCACATCGAGAGGTAGGTCAATGGGTATATGTCCTTCCTAAATGAGAAAATCGGGGGGTAGGTGAATAGTCCCAATCATAATCATAAATAACATAATTCAATTATTCATGCTCGTGATGAAACAGTACTTAGGCACCACCACTGCCCCTAGTGACTCAATAATAGTTCTACTCGGGTAATCTACTGGAAAAACTTATTGTTGACTCGTCTGAAGAGCCTTTAGCTCGATACGTAACTAGCCATATCTGAGAGGCTAAAGCTCTACACATATCTAGGACTCTTTACATTGAGGATCTGATCTAAAGTTCTCAACTTAACAGACTACCAATAACTTATATATTCATACTTTTTTAGATGTTAGGAACATGTATACGTGAGAAGGACTCTTGTATAGACTTAAGAAACTCAACTAATAACTCAACAAGAGCTAAACATAAATACTTATGACTTGAGTACAACTGGAAGAGTTCATCAGTACGCGTCAACATGAGAACTATATGCATTAAGGCTTTTCGCTGAAGGAATCTATAAAGACTTTAGTTCTTAGAATTTATGTAGACCTAAACACTCGACTGAGTCACTAGCAAGATTCTCGGAATATGAATACTTGAAACTTCTTACATTAGCACCATGCGTTTCAATATCACTCATGAACGTGAAAACCTATCTCAAGGATCTAATATTTAGGGATCTTTAACTTGGAAACTCACAACTAATTCTATAAATGCTGCCTTAGGAAAATAAAGACTTATGGCTGTAATTCGGGCAACACTAAAATAACTTACCAAACATTTGCAATTAACTAAGGAGTTGAGGAAAGCTTAAGTCATTTCAAACAGCCTAGAAGCTTTTGGGATTACCTAAGATTTGGAAGATCATTTTAATACATAGAATAATTAGCATATGTGACACCCTAAAAAGTCCCTAAGATCAAACCTCGGACATGGAGTAGAAACCAATAGAAAAATCTACAAATTTCCACCGAATGACTTGTCATACGAGTCATAGTATGACTTGATGACTCATGGTTATGAGTCATGGTTTCCCCCAGCAGACAAGACCCTAATTTAACGAGTCTTAGGATGATTCATGAGACTAGATAATGAGTCGTAGTGATGAATCGTGGGTTGAAGTTCAGAAAGTCTGAAACATAACCTTAGTAACCACAAGGGGATGTAACGAGTCATGATGACATGTAACAACTTGTCACAACCTTCCGTTGTGTGAACTTCAGAGAATGTGTAAGATTAATTCCCTGACGACAAGTCATAGGATAACTTGTGGTAAGGAATGATGGGTCATGATGATTGTATGTAATGAGAAGATCAGNCCTGAATTATGTCGCCCCATTGACGGGTAGGTGTGTAAGATTAATTCCCTGACGACAAGTCATAGGATAACTTGTGGTAAGGAATGATGGGTCATGATGATTGTATGTAATGAGAAGATCAGAGAAGTGTACAAGTGGTTCGGCAAGCAACGACTAGTCACCACGAGTCGTGGTAACAACCAACGACTCATGGTGTGAGTCGTGACTACTAGATGGGAAGATTTTTAATGCAAGTTTCTAGGGGTATTTTCATAACTTCCTATGCTTTTAACTCCTAAACTAGGTCATTTTGTGTTTCTTAAAGGGGGTATTTAAGTGTTAAACTTAACCTAAATCCCTATTCTTCTCTCCAAACACCGTAGATTGAAATCAAGCTCTCAAAGAAGTCCCAAGGAAGCTAGGGTTCCGCTTCTCAATTTCTCTTGGGTCTCAAGTCTAGTCAAGAATTCATCAAAGCCCAGGTATGTAGGATCATGAATGGGGAATTTCTTCCAACCTCATACCCAATCACAAGTCTAATTTGATAAATTCAATTCTCCCATGTCTCCAATTATGGTTTTAATGAATTTCTAGGGTTAGACCCATTTTATGCAAAACAAAATCTATGATTCCTTATGAAATTGACTCTCTCGTGATTCTACTTATGTTTTATGATTCTAATTACATGAATTTCTATGAAAAACACTCATGATTCTCTATTTTTCAAGTTAGCATAATTTTCTCAAGTATGTATCTCATGAATATCAAGTTTATGTATCATGGTTGTATTTTCAGCGTTGTTTTTATGGCTAGTTCACGAATGTCAAGGAATTTATGAATTCATCATGTTTATAACTAGCTCATGAAAAACTCCATGTTTCAATCATTATTATGAGAACCATGTATATTTTGCGAGTATTACTTAACACCGAGTAGGCCGCGGTTCAGGATACTCAGGGCTCATAACTACATGCCGCTGTAGGATAAGGGGTCCTCACCAGTAGAGAGCATCTCTCTTGCCCTTAGCTAAGGGGTCCTCACTAGTAGAGAGCTTCTTCCTTATGAAACTAGGATCATGAGTGATACAACACCGCCATGGTTCTTACCCTTGGCAAGGTATGAACACCCTCCTGTTTTACAAGGGTTATAGGTTGGGCTCTATGTTTCTCACTTGGAGTATGTTGGTTCTCCCACCGTTCCACGTGTCTCATGTCTTTTCATGTTCATGCTTTATGATATCATAATTTATAGTTTTATTGAACCATTTATCAGTTTATGATTTTCCTTATGATTTCAAACATCTTAAACTTTATAATTTTGTTTTCAAAACCATGGATTATTATACTTTAGAATATGATAAAAATCTAATATTTTATAACTATCTCGCGATAATGATTTAAAGCATATTTTCCTTGATCTCATGTTTTAATTATCCTCTATACTTAGTACATTTAAAGTACTAATCTCATACTTCTTGTTCTATTTTGTCGCATGATATATGTTCGAGTGTTCCGTCTCAGCCCCGCTATTGGATAAGCTTTTGTCCAAATTCAGCATAGTGTTGGTGAGTCCTAATCACTCGAGGATGGAACTTTGATTCATGTATTCTTTTTTTCATTTCCATTATAGAATTAGTACAACTAGTTGGGGGCTTGTCCTTTCAACTCATATTATGTTAGACTTTTCAGAATATATTGAATAGATATTAAGCAGTTTGACTCGTTGTCCCAGTTTATACGCTTTATGATATCTCTGATTTCTACTTTTACTGTCTCTTATGATTGGCTTATACCTAGTTGTATATTTATTCTTATGTTACACATGTACCATGGGTTATCTTGGAGCCATTCGTGGTTCTAGGTCTCATGTCTCATTTGGGGTCTATGCTCGGGCCGTGACAACTTAACATAATTATTTAGAATTATAGTGGAGATATTCTCTTTAACTTATGTTACTGTTTCACAAATGTTCATCTCTAATTTATTCATAGAAGGTGTTACTTAATATTTTAATACATCATCATACCACCTAAAGTACTTAGACAACCCTGTTCCTAGCTTCTTTACTAGGCATCTCGAGAACAAATGGTTTATCTTACTGATCATTTACTTACTTAACTTGTTCACCATCACATGTATTACCATTTTAAGTTAAAATCTTTTAGTTCTAGTTATCTTACTCAGCTTGACTTTCATTCTAATAACAAAACGTCATTCTACACTTCAATCTTTACTTTCATGTTAACAATTTCATTAAACTCTATATGCACTAACTATATTAGTGGTCATAATATTTACTCCTTACGTTGTATCTTATTTATGGTAAACATCATTTGAAGTCCATAAAAGTCACTTATAGACAAAAAGTACATGATTTACTTATTACCTTAAAAAGGTCTAGTATTCACTTTATCTTCATTTTGTTACTAATGCCTCAACTTGTGCACTTGGATTTGCCTCCTAACATGTAACTTTTCTACTTAATGCTTTATTAACTCTTTGGAAGTTTAGATAGCACAAGAGTTCTAGTAAACTTACAGTAACCTTCTATAGACAATTTATGTTGCCTTAGCATGTAGCTTGAACATAAGTATAAACGTATATATATTCTTAGTTCCGTATAACCTGTTAGAATTAACAAACTTTGTATAACCTACCCATAAGTTTAGTTTCATAACCATATCGATAAATAGTACACTCAAGTTCTACTTTTCAACTTCAACATATTGATTGATTCGAAAACTCGTTACCTAGCCGGTCAGCTAAAGGGAGAGGAATTGAGAAATCTCATCTTAGCCTTATGTACCTTAAATCATGTGTATAAGGCGGTGGAAGACTATCATAAGATATTTCTATTTTGTTATCCTCATTTACCCTTAGTTAGCTTAAAACCGTTTTCTAGCGTTAAGTTTATTCGTGCGTAGTTGTCTTGCCCTTTTTACTAATTTAACTTAGAAAATAGAATTATAAACAAATTTGATACCACATGTATGAAATAATATAAAGGACCAGTTCATGGTGCCCATGCTAAGGGGACTTCAGAATTGGTTTACAACTATGACAATAATCATAAATAATTCGCCTTTCAGTTTACATTCGCTAACTTCCAACACTTTCAACTCTTCAACCTTGTTATTTAGTTTTTTGACACTTTTATAAAGAATGATATACTCCTCAATAGGATTTCAAAAATATAGGAACATTTGTCTTTCCAATAACAAGATTTTGTGCTTGAAAAATAAGAATAGGTGAGTCTTTACATACCTCACTTCATCGCATCTTTTTAGTCAATTTCTCCCGCTTACTAGAAACTCCAACACCTTAAACTTCCTTGATTTACATCTCATGAAATGATCGGTGGTTTTTACCATGCTTTCAATCACAATTCATGTCCCAAAATGTGCAACAAAACAGCCACAACATATGATAATTTTCAATAATTCTACACACTTTAGGTGCCTTAAACATTAAGAAATTCAAGAAAGTTTCACTTAATTTCTTTTGGTATTTAACTTCCACAAAGGTGAAGTATATTTATTCAAGTTCCTTGGCTAAATTCCAGCACCTATATGGCTGTATCAACATCCCAAAAACGAGTAGCAACTTTATACGACACACACCAAAAATGACACCTCAATATTGCCTTCAAATTTCACTTTTAGCTAAGAATTTATGAAAGTTTAATGGGTAGAAACACTTACCTTCTTCTTCTCTTCAAATCCTACTTAGATAGTATATTTCAAGCTCCTTTATGCCCCAAAACGCAGCAAAAGCTTCACAACACACCACACACACCTTTCCAAAGATTTCTTAACTTTTCTTGCAATTTGGTTGTGATTTTCTTAATATTTTCTCCTTGATTTTCCTTGGTTATTTACTGGAAAATAGAGAGAAAATGGTGTTCCAAGCAAGAAGGTTCAAAATTATGAGGATGAAAATGTTTTCCAAAGGCTAAAATCTAATTCTTAAAGAGGTGGAGAAGTGGATATATTTAAGGTTGTGCACCACGCCACATCTTGACAGTGCCTCAGAAAAATGCCAATAATGTTTTACTATGAACTAAAATTGATAAGAGGTTTAATATTTTGAAAATTAGACTCAAATACCTTTATTTTGATATATCGTAAGGCTTCTAACTCATTGTAGATTGACAGATATGATAGTCTAAATTGACCTTTACCTATGAACTTCGCATACTTTTTGCTCTTCCCTTTTTACATGTTTCCCTCCTCACCTATAACCAACATATAGTCGGTACATCCCTTAACATAGAATACAAATGATAAAAAATTATCAAAAAAGTTTCTAGGAGTAACATCCTCCCCCCCCCAAGAAATATTCATCCTCAAATTAGTGTTATACCTGGTAGGTGTAACTTTAGCCATAATATCTTTAACTTTTTCTTGCATTGTGTCATAAACATATATTTCATATATTCATAAACACATCCTTCTTCAGTTTTCACTTTATATCAAACGTACTTGTTCAACTTCATCTATTTGTCTGGCATGAAATAGGCATGCTTTAACACCATATAATTGGTAACTTTATAACCATAAGCCAATTTATAGACTACCACAAGAGTGATGATTAACACCAATCCCACCTTTTCATTCACCACTTTTGGTATAGGATCAGTTTTAAACATACCTCAAAGTTGAATCTGCTCTCTAACCCTTGCCTTTACCATGACCTATTATTATCGGTCCTAAAAATAGGGGCTAAAAATTGAATTCTAATCTAGGGATAAGGTAGAGACTGAATCTCTAGGAGAAATAGAATATCTGGTTGGCCGAGGCCTTGAAACATTACAAGGGGCCTTAAATGATCTTGTCGACCTGGTCTTCTTACAATGTTCTACTTCTCTATCAGTACTTGGGAGACAATGAATCAGATCCTCCGTCTTTTGAGCAAATGCTTGCATCCAACATATTTGTCTGAGCATACATCTCCAAACATTCTCAAACCAGATAGGGTCCTAAATTGATAGACTCTAACCCTCATATTCCACACCTTATTTGGAGCATATCGGGCTAAAGAATAATCCCTAAGGTTATATTCATGAACACTTATGTTGCCCTGCTCTGGGTGCAAAAACATATCAACTCAAACCTATTGAAGTTCCCGTGGCAAGTACTGATCCATCAAGACTTTTGAAAACTCTTCCCATTCAACTAGAGGTACACTAGTATCGCTCCCAATCCTCCAACAAAGGGATAGCCATACTACCTAGCCTAAATGATGCCAATTCCACTTGCTCTATTCCCGTAGCCTGCATTATACGTAGTATTATGCATGTATGATCAATGAAATCTTGGGGGTCCTCATCCCATCCTGATCCATTAAAGTCTGGAGAACATAGGCTCAAAAATCACGGGCTCTATAACTCTTAGAAGTACTTCCCAGGACCTTGTTATTGACTCTAACTGCTAGTTCTAAATCACCACTACTCGGGTTAACATTTGAAATTCTTTCTTAAAATCTTGTCCCTCTGATACACCTGAAGATACAACAGGTCTTAAAGGATCAACAACTCTATCTCCTCCTAGCTCTATCAAAACTGGAACAACAGGAGGGGCTGAATCCCTTCACACAGTAGCTCCGACTGGAACTTGAAGGATCTATGGTAAGGGGAGTAGGAAACTAGCTTTGAGCCTCTAATCTATTTTTCAAATCAGTAGGAGGGAGACTGGAACTCTTTCTAACATTAGTGCCGATAAATCTCATGGCTATCTTCCTTAATAAAGATGAATTCTGAAACATAGGCACAATTTAGATTTCAAACATCACTTACAACTTCTCTTTATAGCATGATCTATTAATGAAAAAAGTGAAACAACTCCAAAACACCCTATAGCTTCCTGATTATTAGTATGGTGCACAACATACTCATAAGCAAGACTCTACTAGACACGGCTTATGGACTCCAAAGGATACGAACTTACTCGGATACCAAGTTTGTCATGCCCCAAAACATAGGAAGGGCGCGACTAGCTCCCGATGCCTAGCTGATTAGAGAGACGACTATACATCATCTATAACTGCACTTAGGGCATTTAGGCTACCTATCACAATCAACTAGAGTAAATATTTAGAGCCATAAGATCTAAACTACAATCATTAAATAACTAAAATGTCAACTAGACCACAGCCTGAATAACACTGTACATACTAAGTGCACAAAGCCTCTAAAGAGGAAATTAAAGCTAATGGTTGGAACAGAGCTCGAACTTACCTATAACTATAACTAAGCCCTAACTCCTGGAAGAAAGGAGCATACAAACACATCCGCTAATCTCACAAACCGCTAGTAGAACTAGAAATCCCGACCTCTACCTCTACCTGTTGCATGAATGCAGGTCCCTAGGTGAAGGGACGTCAGTATGAATTAAATGTACTGGTATGTAAGCCTGAAAAACTATAAACGTGAGATAGCAATGATATAATAACTAAGTCAAAGCATAATCATATAAAGGACAAAGATAACTTGGAACTCTGTAAACTGTAACTAATAAAATCTCACTACTTTAGGAGGAAACTTAAGATAACTGAACTAGGGGTAGAAACAAATTCAGCCTTATTTTGATAACTATAATATAACTGAAATCCATGCCAATGCAATCTGCGCTGTCACATAAATGCCAAATGACAAAAAAATTATGTGTAAATAAATTCATGAGTATGCATGAAAAGCTTTTTCTGTCTGAGACATGTCCAACTAGTACTATATTAGGGTCTAATTCATGGTGTAGACATCCCGCCAGTATGACAACATCCGAGGTAGTTTAAATTGGTAAAGGTCCTTCCGGAACAAGCACGTCAGGGGTAGGTCAATGGGTATACGTCCAACCAAAATAACCATATTGAAGGGTAGGTCAATAGTCTCAATCATAATCATAAATAATAGAATGCAACCGTACATGCTCGTGATTCAACAGTACTTAGGCACAATCGCTGACCCCGGTGACTTAATAATGACCTTCCTCAGTAATCTGCTTGAATAACTAAATACTATCTCAACTGAAGAGCCTTTAGCTTGAAACATAACTAGCCATATCTGAGAGGCTAAAGTTGTACACATATATAGGACTCTTACATCGAGTATCTAATCTAAGTTCTCAATTTAACTGACTGCTAATAACTCATATATTTATACTTCTTTAGAAATTAGGAACATGTATACATGAGAGGGACTCTTTTCTAGACTTAGGAAACTCAAATAATAACTAGACAAGTGTTGAACATAAAGACATGTGACTTGAGTATAACTAGAAGAGTTCAACTGTACAATGTTACATAAGAACTATGTGCATTAAGATCTTTTGCTGAAGGAACCTATAAAGTCTTGAGTTGTTAGACTTTATGCAAACCTAAATATTGACTGAGTCATTAGCAAGATTCTCAAAATATGATACTATAAACTTCTTACATTAGCCCATGCATTTTAAAATAACTTACGAACGTGAAAACCTAGCTTAAGGATCCGAGTCTTTGGGCTCGTTAACTTGGAAACTCACAACTAATTCTCTAGGTGCTGCCTTATGTGGGAAATAAGGATTTATGGTCGTAATTTGGACAACAATAAAATAACATACACAACATTTGCATTTAACTGAGGAGTTGAGGAAGTTTAACATCATTGCAAATAGCATAAAAGCTTTTGGGATTAACCTTTTAAGTTTTTGAAGATCAGTTTAATACATAATATAATTAGCTTAACATAATCATTTAGAAGTATAGTGGAGATCTTCTCTTGAACTTATGGTACTAGTTCACAGACTTTCAACTCTAATTGATTCATAAAAGGAGTTACTTAATATTTTAATACATCGTTTAACCACCTAGTGTACTTAGACAACATTATTCCTAGCATCTTTACTAGGTGTCTCAAGAATGTACGGTTTATTTTTATGATCACTACTTAGTTAATGTGTTCATCATCACAGATATTACCATATTGAGTTAAATCTTTTATTTCTAGTTATCTTGCTATCCTTGTCTTCCATTCTAATTACAATACGCCATTCTAATACGAGCTCATCTGGAAACTGAAACTTGCCAACTCTAGTCCTATAGTCAACTGAGGCATAGCAGGAGTGTAACCAATCCATGCATAGAATATAGTCGAAGTCGGCCATGTCTAGCTCTACAAGATCGGCTGGAATTATTTTATTTAAGACTGAGACTGGGCAACTTCTATACACCCGGCTGGCTCTAACTGACTCTCCAATTGGGGTGGAAACTGAGAAGGGTTCTGATAGGACCTCTAGATTGATGTTGAACTGAACTGCTACATATGGAGTTACAAACAAAAGAGTAGCTCCTGGATCTAGGAGGGCATACACGTCTAGGTGAAAGAGACATAACATACCAGTAAAAACGTCAGGTGAACTTTCCTGATCCTGATGAGAAGAGAGAGCACAAAAATGATTCTGGCGTTGACCGCCATTTGTACCTTATGGGTTGGCTTGCTGAGCTGGTCGGCCTGCTAGAGCTGATGAGGTAGTGGATTGTGATCTCCCTCGCCCTACTGATGGGCACTCCCTAATCCTGTGTCCAAGCTGTCCACACCCAAAACAACCCTCTCGTCCTTGAAGGCATTCTCCTAGGTGGTTCCTACCAAACTTGGGACAAGTTGGATACTTGTTTCTTGTACTTTGGGCCTAAGACTGAGTGCCAGAAGACCCACCCCTCCGATCCTGGCGGGATCGAAAGGTTGGGGCACTGGCTGAGCTAGGTGCTGGGGCCCTCTGCTATTGTTGCTGTTGTTGTTGCTGTTGGCGGCTACCACTGCCAGATCTCTAGTGGCCAATATTTGTATGACCAGTTCTTGCCCGCTTGTTCTTACATTCCATATCTTTCAGCTTCTCCGTCTCAATCTGCTAGGCATACACAATTAAGCTAGAAAGGTACATGTCCTTGATTAGAATTGCCGTTCTGCACTCTCTGAGGACTAAATTACATACTCCATCTACGAACTTCAGCATACAAGCCCTTGGCTCAGCCACCATCTCTAGAGCATACTTTGATAGTCTAGTAAACTCCATAGCATACTTCTCCACTATCCGGTTGCCATGCCGTAGGTTCATAAACTCTTCCATCTTAGCCTCCCTCAGCTCCCGAGGAAAGAACCTATCTAGGAAAGCTATACGAAACTCCTCCCACTCAACCGGTCCTGCTTCTACTAACTGCCCCTCCTTCCACTATTCATACAAAACCTAGGCTACCCCTTTTAGCTAGTAGGCAGCCAGATCCGCACTCTCGGAGGAGCTGACACCCATGATCCGAGTGATCTTTTTGATCTCATCTACAAAGCCTTGTGGGTCCTCTCCCACCATTGTTTTGTAAAAGTTTGAAGGGTTCATTCGAATGAAATCCCGCACTTGGGAAGCAGCTACAGACCCATTTTTTGCTACTGGAACCACCTTCTAGTTCACTTGATTGGTGACGATCTGAGCAAGCAATTGAATGGCCGCCCTGAATTCGGCAGTAGACATAGAGTCATCCTGAGGAACTGCCGGAGCTGGTGGAGCGGGTCTACTGGCGTTTCCGGCTCTTCCTTCATTTCCACGTTGAGGAGGATTTGTTCACTGAAAGAAAATAGCACACGATTTATAAAGACGCCTTTGGAATTAGACTTTAACGCACGATAAAGAGCATGAAGAAAAGGGGAATTTTCCTAATAACATCTTGTAGCCTCCTCATCATAAGTGTGGCTTGCTTCACACCCATTCCACTCAATGCGACTTTCAGACTTTCCGAGGATACTCTAAATCTAGTGCTCTAATACCAAGTTGGTTACGCCCCGAGCCTACACCCTGGACGTAACACAGTACTTGAAGCCACAAGTGACCCCATGTCAACCCCTGGTCTATCATACACTAGCATTATGAGTAAACATGCACAACGGAACTTTTGAATAACAGATTTATCAGTTTTAAGAAAATGTAAAGACTGAAAGTAGAGAAAGAAGTAATATATTTGAAATACAATTATTAAAGACAAGTCTGGTCTGAAAGACAACTATTGAGGAGTTGTTGGGACAGGCCCCCAGCTAACTCTAAGTCTATACAAAACCATATCCAACTGAAGTAAATAAAAAAGGCCCTCGAATGATAAGGACTCACACTCTGATCTGCTGAAGTGAATTTCTCTGAAACTTAAGCAACTATCTATGCTAAATCTGAGAACCTGCAACTGTATCATAAAACGATACAACATGGAAATCATGCGTCAGTACTTTGAATGTACTGAGTAAGTAGGAGAAACATACTGAATATAAAGTCTGAACTGAAATGACACGCCATGACCAATAGGTAAACTGAACTGAACTACTGATATAATCTGAAATGGTAAAGACGACCCTGTCTGATTGTCAAGGACATGCCCTAAGTCCGAAACACTGAATCTGAGCTACTGTACTGAACTAAGATGCTTCTTCTAATACTATATTGAACTGACTAGCGGGAGAGTCTATAACCGACATATAACCACGTGAGCTAGACGTGGAGTCCGATGTATACACCCCACCGGTAGAACCCAATATACCTTGCCAAGGTATAAAGGTATGAACTGGGTTATCACAAAAATATCTAAGGCCAAATAGGCCAAGTAATAATGTAACCAACACTGGCAATGTAGTTCTGGGAACCTGGGTGCGCTGGACCCCGGCCCACTCGGTGCTAAGTTCTACTCCCACTGGAAAACCTATACTGAACAACTAAGCTGATAGCTCAAAACTGGGGCCCAAGACTAGTCAGGGACGAATAACGGCATGTACCCTGAGATCCTTATCGGACCAGATTCTGAAACTGGGTTCTAAGACTGGTCAGAGCTACTTCTCTGGAAGCGACGTAACCATTTATAGAACATCTAATAACTGAACTGGGGTCTTGGGGATGGTTAGAGCTATAACTGTATGTCATGACCTCCTACTAGACCAAATAACAAAAATCTGAGTCTGAGTCTGAAAACTGGGAGGCACCACTGACACCTCAAAAATAAACTGGAGTCAAACTGATCAGTTGACCTGTTCAGGACAACACTGAGGTTGCTAAAATCTGACCGAAGCTAGATTGATATGATTCTGAGTGAGACTGGACTGATAAAGTTCTGTATTCTAACTGACTAAATTACTAAGTAGCTAATAGAGAATTTCATTCAATGTACTAAATTCATTCTGATTCAAAGTATATTTACCCAACACATATGAAAAGCAAGACAATTTCTAGGAATTAAACCCAAAGCATTCTTCATTCACTAGAGGGGATTTAACAAGTAAATTCATTACTTTAAACTTAGGGCTTAAATTCACTTTTGTAATAATACTGACAATTTGATGAGGAACTGATGAAGATTATATTAACAATACATATAAACATCGTTATGAGTAAATCAACGAAAATAAACATGAATGCTTCTCATACTCGAAAGCTCGGGATTAAAACTACTACAAGAAATTTAGGAGGACTTTGGGGACACAAGGGAAGGACAATCCCCTTGCTAGAACCCCACATACCTGATGAAAAACCCACGAAAATCTTGAGCAATCGAGGAGAAGAAGGTTTCCCTAGTTCTTACTCTGAGAATTCCTAAGAGAAATTACGATCTATTTTCTGAGTGCTTGAGTGGGAAATGAGGAAAAGGAACCATTACCCCCATTAAAACGTCAAAAACGTCTAAAACTAAAGTTAAAATGACGTGGTTTAATGCTTGGAAGAATAGAAAATTACTAAATAGCCCTTAGAAATTCGCAGGAAAAAAAACTGTCAGGTGCCCCTAATGGGTGACCTAACGAGTCGTGCCGTATGAAAACAACTCGTGGTCATCCCCGTCAGGTACACTGCCTGGAATCTTCAGTGGATGACCACGAGTGACTTAACGAGTCGTGGTCACTGGATACGACTCGTGGTCACCAGTCGTGGACCACACTATCTCACCCCCCGGGAAAATAATACAAAGTTTGTAAGGAGTCACTCAACGAGTCATTCTTACGGACGACGCCTTGTGGTGACCACCTGTCAAGTACACTGTCAACTTCTTAAGTTTCTGGGTTCTAGCCTTTAAACGAGTGACTCAATGGGTCGGGGACCTGACCACGACTCATGAAGTTGTCCATTGGGAACACTAACTAATCATCTTGGCATCCTTCTCACTGTTGACTTAATGAGTCGTTGGGTCCTTTAACGACCCGTCAGGTAGGTCGTTATGCGACTTTTCTGCAGTTTTCCAAATTTTCTGATTTCTTTCCCGGATATTGAGTTTTAGCTTCCGGGGCATTACATAAATCAAGTTGGGTTTGGAAATATCAACAATTGATGCGTAGATCATAAACTTATTTATCATAGATCATGCATAATTAGGCATAATTTGGTAGAAATTGAAATCAATAATTCTATAGGTAAAATAATTGTAAAAAAATGATCAAAATCCACAAAATATGATGTAAATCATAAATGATAATAACCCATTAACAAATCACAAAATTTTCACAATAATTGAATTAAAACCCCATTAGATTTTTGATAGAATTTTCATAAATTAATAGAGAATGGGCATGGGTGTGAACAGAAACACCCATTTGTAACCCTACATACCTGGGTTAATGATCCCTTGACTCTTTTTGAAGATCCAAGAGGAATTGAGAAGTTGGAGGTGGTGAGCCCTAGTTTTTTCTTGAGAGAAAGATTAATATATGATTGTTTGAAGAGGGTGAGGATTTAGGCTAGGCTAATCCCTTTAATCTGACCTTGAGGAAGCCAAAAATGACGTCATTTAGGAGTTAGAAGTATATGAGTTTTCCAAAATACCCCAAAACTTTCAAAAAACAACCTGGGACCAGTAGTTCCAACGATCAACAAGATGGGTCACTGGTTGATACAACGGCCCATTCTGAGGTCTGTTGTTACCTGCTGCTGCTGCACTAAACTGCTCATAACTTTTTATTCCGAACTTCGATTGATGCAAGGTCACATGTGATGGAAAGAAGACTTCAAGGGCTTTAATTTGAGGTTCTGAATCATCCAAAATTTTTTTGTAAAATTAGAGCTATGATCGTCTTATGTTCACCTTGTGAGAACTTATAAGAACACTCAATCGGAAAAAGGGCTCTCAACTCAACTTTGTGCTAGAGAGTCCTTATGACCATAATTTGCATGTAATGCACTTCTTATACTTAGGAATTGATCTTAACACCTCGCTTCCATAAATTCTCCAGATCGGGTCTATCCATATACCTTGAACGGTTTCGAACTTAGTCCGAGATGTTCAACAAATTAGCAGAACAAACGACCCATTCAATGGGCCGTGGTAACAAACAATGAACCGATGGTTTGTCCATTGGTTTCCCCCATTATTCTTTAGAAATTCTCTTAGACCGCTTCAACGACTACATATAACAACCCGTTCAATCAAGCCACAGTCTGTACAATCCAATTGTGGGTTTTGGGAAATTTCTGACATCTTTCTAGTAATGGAACAATGAGCACTTCCAATGACTCAATGGACCCTACAACGAACCTTACTGAGGTTCGTTGTTTTGTTATGGTATTGTTTTCTTGTTGTTTTCTATTGTAAACCTCGGGTCTAACCTAGGGAACATTTGGGGTGCTACATTATCTCCCACTTGGGAACATTCATCCTCGAATGTAGATCAAGCATATTGAAAAGTTGGGAAGGAACTGCATTTCCAAAAACTAAACAATTGAAGCAGAAAACTGATGGAGTAACTGACTCTGGACTGAGATTCCTGACTGAACTGAATTCATGAAACAGATGTG
Source organism: Datura stramonium (assembly GCA_018107945.1). Classification (NCBI taxonomy): domain Eukaryota; kingdom Viridiplantae; phylum Streptophyta; class Magnoliopsida; order Solanales; family Solanaceae; genus Datura; species Datura stramonium. The sequence continues at coordinate 228,724 of JACEIK010000706.1, forward strand.
CATGCTAAGACATGAAAGGAACTGAGAGACATGAACTTGACATAAAACTGAATAGAGCACTAAGGAGAAACTGATACCTCAATCTAGAACTGAGTCGGAAGGGAAAAGATACGGGTTCTCAGCCATTCTATCTACTTCGGTATCCCACATAG
>JACEIK010000706.1:242114-262981 GCA_018107945.1 Datura stramonium
TTTAATTCCTGGAAGCTTTTCTCACAATCCTCTGACCATTGGAACTTTATCTTTTTCTGAGTCAACTTGGTCAAAGGTGCCGCAATAGATGAGAAACCCTTAACAAACCTTTGGTAGTAGCCTACTAAGCCCAAGAAACTCTGAATTTTTGAAGGATTCACCGGTCTAGGCCCATTCTTCACCGCTTCAAACTTTTGAGATTCCACACTTATGCCCTCACTCGACACCACATGGCCCAGAAATGCCACCGAGTCCAGCCAAAATTCACACTTGCTAAAATTTGCATACAACTGACGATCCTTAAGGGTCTGAAGCACTACTCTCAGATGAGCGGCATCCTCCTCCTTTCTCCCGGAGTATATAAGGATGTCATCAATGAACACAATCACGAACATGTCCAAATATGCCTTGAATACCCTGTTCATTAGATCCGTAAAAGATGCAGGAGCATTGGTTTGTCCAAATGACATAACTACAAACTCATAATGGCCATACCGGTCCTAAAGGTTGTCTTTGGGATATCAATCTCCCGAACTCTGAGCTGGTGATACCCACACCTTAGATGTATATTCGAGAAACACCTGGCACCCTGGAGCTGGTCAAATAAATCATCAATCATAGGCGAGGGGTACCTATTCTTGACGGTGACCTTATTAACTTTCCGATAATCAATACACATTAGAAGGGATCCATCCTTCTTCCGAACAAATAGAACCGGTGCGCCCACTAGAGACTTGCTCGATATAATCAAACCCTTATCCAACAAGTCCTTCAACTGTTCCTTTAACTCTTTTAACTCAGCTAGGGCCATCTTATAAGGAGGAATATAGATATGTTGTATATCGGGAAGTAGATCAATTCCGAAATCAATTTCCCTTTTTCGGAGGAACACCTGGTAAATCATCGGGAAAAACCTCCCCATACTCGCACACCACTGGAACTGACTTAATAGTCGGGGTCTCGGACTCTACATCTTTAACCTTGACTATGTGGTACATACAACCCTTAGAGGTCATCTTCCTAGGCTTCAGATATGAAATAAACTGACTGGATGGTACAACTGAATTACCCTTCCATTCCAAGACCGACTCACCTAGAAATCGAAATTCCACCGCACGGGTCCTACAATTAATCAAAGCATAACATGCAAACAACCAATCCATACCCAAAATAATGTAAAAATCAGTCATGGTCAATTCTACTAAGTCCGCAGAGGTAACCTTATGCAACACCGTAATGGGGAAACCACTATATACCCACTTGGCTACAAATGATTCACCGACGGGAGTAGATACGGAGAATGGTTCTGACAGAATTTCAGGACTAACTCCAAGACTACTAGCAATGTAAGGGGTCACGAAAGACAAGGTAGCTCCTGGATCTAACAAAGCATAAGCATCAATATGGAAGACTTGCAACATACCCATGACCACATCTGGTGAAGCCTCTTGCTACTGGTGAGGCACTACGGCATAAAACCTGCTTCGGCGCTAACCACCTACCGAACTAGTAGAGGCACCCTGCTGAAGGGTTGTGCTACTAGAGCGGTAGAACTGGCTGCATGGCAATCTCTGATCTTATGTCCGGGTTTGCCACATGCGAAACAAGCATCCGCACCAACCAAACACCTCCCGAGATGATTTTTGCCACATCTCGCACAAGCTGGGAAAGTGCGCTCCACCTACATGCTACCATGATCCCTCAAGCCTGTAACCCTGCTCCTCTAGTCTCCCCTGAAGGATGGTGGGCTAGCCAATGATGGAGCTGGAGTAGTGGACCTGTTCTAGGACTGCTGACGTGATTCACCTCCTGACCTAGCCTAAGAAACCCCATAGTTGTAGGTCCTGGCCCTCTTGGCCTCTCTCTTCCTCCTATAGACCAACTCCATCTGCTGGGCATGCAATACAATACGAGGAAAGTTGATATCCCAGTGTAGCATGGCAATCTGGCAATCCTTATTCAAGTAATCTGCTACTCTATGCACAAAGCGGCTCACCCAAGCCCGTTGATCCGCCACCAACTCCGGAGCATATTTAGATAGTTAGGTGAACTCCAAGGCATACTCCTGGACTGACATGTTGCCCTGCTTCAAATTCACAAACTCAACCTCCTTGAGCTCCCTCATCTCCCGAGGGAAGAATCGATCCATGAACGCGGTGTGGAACTCATCCCAACCTATCGGGCCTGCACCTACTGCCCTAGCACCTCTCCATTGCTTGAACCATATATGTGCTACCCCCTTGAGCTAATAGGAGGTTAACTCAACACATTCTCCATTATTCACCCCCATAACCTGGGTGATCTTTAGAATTTCCTCAATAAAGTCATGTGGGTCCTCGTCTACCTTCGACCCTGTGAACTCCGGAGGGCTTATCCTCAAAAAGCCCTCAGCCTAGTAGCTGCCGCGTTCCCATTTTGCAAATAATGTGCCACAGTCTGATTCTGGACCTGAGGTGTCATGGCCTGTGCCAACATCTGAATCGCTTCCCTAAACTCAGCGTGGGCGGTTGGCTCTAGTACGTGCTCCTCATGAATGGGTAGAGCCGGCTGATGCTCTCCATCATGGGCACCCTCATGATCATCACCATTACCATTCCTCTTTGCATTTACTCGATGAGGAGGCATGATTCTACAAACACGAATAACACAAATTAGAGGAGTAAACGACGTTCATCGAATGACATAAATCAAGAAAGAAGGGAACATTCCTAAACGTATAGTAGCCTCTTCGTCATATGTGTGGCGTGCTTCACACCCATGAAAAAGACTCCACTCAATGCGCCTTTTAGACTCCCTAGGACACATAAACCTGGCTCTGATACCATGTTTGTCACGATCCAAACATACACCCGGATCGTAGATACGGAATACAACTTTTTAGTCTGAGAAGCCTCTAAACATGAAAGGCGGATTGATGGGACAACTCCCTAACTAATCCAATATCCATAAATGAAGGAATAACATAGAGTGTGAACATGTATCCCTCGGAACATGAGGACTCACCAAGCGCGCTGAGAGTAAGTCCGAATCTATCTATTGGTGAGGATGTGCCTGAGAACTAGGACCTGTATCATGAGACGATACAACATAGAAAGTGTGCGGTCAGTACGTGGAATGTACTGAGTATGCAAGGTAAGTAAAATGGACATTTAAAACATGTATAAAACTCATAAATGATCATAAGAGTAGGATAACATGCTCATAACATAATTATCGTAATATAACATAAGGCTCAAGGTTTTTGAAACATTCATAATACCATCATAATCATAATCATAAGAGAAAAGCTCTATTGAACGTGACTTGAGCCAATATCCATAATCATAAACATGCATAAATCTTGAGGAAGAGTGGGAGATTCTCATAACCGACATAGCCCATATGAGCACACATGAAGCCCGACTTGTAACCCTAGTCGGGAGGGTGTTCGTACCTTGCCAAGGGTAGGAACCATGAAGGGATCACACATGAAAAGGGCCATTTGGGCTAGGGACAAACATGAAGGGGTCCCAACATACCTACAGTGGCACATAGTTCATGAGATCCGGGGCTTAACAAGAGCCCCGAACCTACTTGGTGTTCGATACTACTCCTAAAACGTATATAATGCTCATAATAATACATACATGAGTTAATGGGCTAGTTAAATCATGATAATTGTAAACATGCTTGAACATACGCGAACTAGCTTTGACTTGAGGCCCGTGAGTTGGCCAAAACATAATTCATGCTTAATAAAATACATACATACTTATAGATCATTCATATAGTTTAAATTTCCATAAGAGCATAATAGATAACATAATATATTCATTATTTAATCCATAACACATGATGGGCTTATCAAAAACATAAATAGATCAATGGATCATAAATCGGTTTATCATGGGAATGCATAATCGAGCTTAAATGATTAGAAATTCGAAATCAGCCTTACTAATATCAATTTAGAGCTCAAAAGATGATCATAATCAGTAGATAATGATATGTTTCAAAATCACAAGACCCATAATTAAATCATTAAATTTTATACAAACCGAATATAAAACCCCATGAGTTTTCAAATAAATTTTGAGTGAATAATGGATAACGAGCATGGGTGCGGAAGAATCCACCCATTGAAGACCTTACATACCTGGGATTATCAACTCCTAACCCTCCTTAAAAGCCCAAGAATGAAATTTAAGGAATTGAGGTGAAAAGCTTGAAATCCCCTTGAATAACCTCTCAAAGTTCTTGCATGCATGAATGAGAGTTTAGAATAGGTCATTCACTTAAAAAGCCAGCTTTCCCAAGCCAAAATGATGTAGTTTAGAGAATTATATCGTGAAAAAGTAAAAAATACCCTTAATGAACCTGCCTTGAAAACTGGCCCGGTGGAACCCATGAGTGGTACCAACTAGTCGTGGCAACCACCAACAACCCGTCATGTCCCTCATTTAATGGACTGCTAAATGTCTTCTCTAAAAACTAACTNTCCCGATCTCTACTAGGAGAACCCTTAACTGTCCTACTCTAAAAACTAACTAACGGACGAACAAGAAGACTCATCCTCTGAAACCACGATCCGTTACACCATCCGTTGTTTGCTCATCATAAAATCTGAACCTACTTACCACGAGCCTCACCACGACTCGTGGTTCCTTCCTAAGAGTTGTGGTCTAAACCGTCACCTACACTAGAAATTCTTAACTTCCAACAACTACCACGACCAATGACCCGTGGCTTCTCCTAACGGGTCATTGGGTCTCCCGTTATTTACACTGTTGCCCAGCCTTACCCTAACCACCACTGCAGAGGACGGCCCGTTGTATCCCACAACGGGTCGTTATACATCTCGTTGTCTCCACTGCCACCATCATTTTCCCAACCAATGACAGCATACAATGACTCATGGTTTGATACCATGAGTCGTTATGTTGTCTGTCTTGTGATATTTTGCCAGTTTTCAGCACTTTTCAAATTAAATTCCTGAGTCTATTCTTAGGCCTTCCCGGGGTATTACACATTCATCTCTGCAAGTCATGAATAGAAAAATAAAGATACAAAAAGGTTCAAACTAGGGAAACGGGTCAAAAGTCACAAAATGACCATGTGGGTTGTTACACTTCAAGGCTTGGCCAATAATTGTGCTTTCTGAAGTTCTACATACCTGACACTTATGGCAAGGATAGGGAGTCATCCTGAATGTATAAATTTTAACCATCATTTACATCATGGGCTAATATTCATAGGTCTTAGAGTTAGGAAATTATGAGCACGAGTCGCGTGGGAAGTCTAAGCTCGGCATATACCTAATATGGAACCATCTTATGAGCTGATAAAATGAATCTTGGGAATTGAATTCACAGGGCTGAGCGTGATAAGAGTCATGAGTTCACATACATAACGAGGGCCATGACATAAAATAGAACGGGTAATATTGGGATCACGGACGGATGGGGTTGCCTGCCATCTTTGGGTTCTGAACGCAAGCGTGAGTCGAGCGTAACATCGAGCGACACGTAAGGGCACATCTAAAGAAGAAAGTATAATACCTAGAAAGGGCCTAAGAATAGACCCGGGAGTTTAATATTGAAAAGTCCAAAAAACTGGCAAAAATATCATAGAACGAACAATTAAACGACTCATGGGTATATATCACGAGTTGTCGAAAGCAGTCGTGGAAAGGGGGTTCAGGGAAGTAGTGGTAGAAACGGATGGTACAATGACCCGTTGTAAGGAATAATGAGTCGTTGTTACCAGTCATTAGAAGGACTGAGTTTAGATTGAGGAGGAAGCAACGGGCCATCCCACGATACGTTGTGAGATACAATGACCCGTTGTTTCAAGTCGTTGCTTGTTGGTTGAAGCTTCCAGTGCATTCAACAAATGGGGACCACGACTGGTTGGATGCCACCACAAGTCGTGGTCAGGCTCATGGAAAGAGAAGTTAGATTTGGTCAAGGGGCTGATGATGATCGATTCAACGACCCGTGGTTAGTTGTAATGACTCATCCTATCGAGTCGTGGGAAGGATCTGAGNGAAGGATCTGAGACATGTTATGAGGCAGTGGACCCGACGACTCGATACCACGAGTCGTGGTAAAATGCCACGACCCGTTGGGTCAGTAGTTGGTCTATCCGGGCCAGTTTTCAGGGAAATTATTTTAAGGGTATTTTTGACCTTTCCTCATTGTTATCCCCTATATTACATTGTTTTGGATATTTTCCGAGTATGATAATATGAGTTAAGTCCTTTAGGCATGCCCATTCTCACGCAAGGATTTTAGAAAGGTTTTTGGGAGATTCAAGGCCTTCTTCCAAAAATTTTCTTCAATTCCTTTGTGGGTGTTCAAGGAGCTTTAAGTTCATCTATTCCGAGGTATGTAGGGTTTTAAAATGGGTGGAATTCTTCCTCACCCATGCCCAATTTTGATTAAAGTTATGAATCCTCCTACTAAAAATCGATGGGGTTTAACCCAAAGCATGTCAATGTGATTTCTCCTTGTGGGCATGATTTAATTGAGTTTTATTTATAAATATGCATGTTGGCAGTTTTCGTATTATTTTCTTCAAAATTATATTTCAATCTTTTTAAATTTGAATTTCCCATTTATGTAAGTCCATGAAAATTAAGATTTATGATGAATATTCATTATTTTAAGTTTATTGATTATGGAAATGAATGAAATCCAAGTCACCCATGTTTATGAGCATATTTTGAAAGAATTGAGTATGATGAAGCATTCAACAATGCCCATATGATGAGGAATGATTTATGATTTACGAAATGACTTTCATGATTTATCGATTTATGATGTTGGCCGATAAAAAAGGCCTTGATTCTTGGCTAAGCATGTTTTAAATGGGATCAACGATGATAAATATTATATCTTAGCCAATGAATTTTATGCATGATGTTAATGATTTATGTATGAGCCTATATGCATGTTTTTAAGAGCCGTGTCTAGCACCGAGTAGCCCGACGTTCAAAGAACTATGTCAGTGTCTCATAAACACGTGCCACCGTGGGTTGTAAATATTATGATATTATGATAATGATCCCATCAAATGTGATATCACGCTTTATGCACGGCCCTCGCCTGGCATGCCAAGTTCAGCTCTGCCCACTTGAGCTAGACAGTGGGGAATCATGAAAGGCTCTACCTTGATGGTGTCGGTTATGAAGAGTCCTCCCATTGTTCCACATGTTTTAATGCATGGTTATATTTATGTTATTGACTTAAGTTATATTATTATAAAGTTATTTACGATTATGATAATGAATGATTTGAAAGTCTTGAGCCTTATGTTCTATTACAAAGATTTTTTTATGCAAGCATGATATCCTTCTCCTAGGTCTATTTATGAGTTTAATATACTTTTAAAATGTCTATTTTACTTACCTTGCATACTCAGTATATTCTACGTACTGACCGCATACTTTCTGTGTTGTATCGTTTCATGATACAAGGTCCGGATCACAGGCTCATCCTCACCCTTAGGCCATCTCAGCCTATGCCTTCAACTTGTTGGTGAGTCCTCATATTCCGAGGGCTATTTTACAGACTTTCTTTTTGTTTTTGTTTCCTTATTTGTCAGGTTAGTTAGGGATGTTTTCCCATCAACCCATCTTATGTATTAGAGGCTTTCAGACAAGTATGTAGTACTCAGCTATGTATATGTTTGTATTTCTAGATGTTACGTTATGATTATGTTTCCTCTATATCTTTACAATTATCGTTCCGCTTATTTGAATGAGATTGGTTTTATGCATGAGCCATGGGTCGACTTTGGGTCCCTCAGGGTCCCTTTTCTCGTGTCTACGATCTAGGTGCACATTCGGGTCGTCACTAACTTGGTATCAGAGCCATAGGTTTGAAGTGTCCTAAGGTTTGTGAATGTCGCGTTAGGTAGAGTCTTTTTCATGGGTGTGAAGCTTACCACACCTATGATGAAGAGGCTACTAAACGTTTTAGGAAATGATCCCTTCATTCATGTTCTATGTCATGCGATGAAAAGCTTTTTCATCCTTCTAATTCATGCGATTCACGATGGTAGAATTATGTCTCCTAGAAGAATGAGCGGAAGGAGGAATGGAAATGATGAAGGCCACGGAGATGGAAAAGATCATGGGCATCAGCAAGCCCCACCTATTCCGAAGCCCTAGGCACTAGAGCCAGCTGCCTATGCTGAGTTTCGGGCGGCGATTCAGATGTTGGCGCATGCCTTGACCGCTCAGGTCAATTAGCAGGCTGTTGTGCAGGTTCCACGGAATGGCAATGCAGCGGCAGCTCAGATTAGAGACTTCTTGAGGATGAACCCTCTAGAGTTCATGGGATCGAAGGTAGACGAGGATCCACATGAGTTCATTGAAGGGATCTTGAAGGTCAATTAGGTTATGGGAGTGACAAATGGGGAGTGTGTGGACTTGGCCTCTTATAAGCTAAATGAGGTCGCTCATAGTTGGTACAAGTAATGGAAGGACAGCAAGGCAGCGGGAGTGGGCCCTATCTACTGGGATGAGTTCCACATGGCTTTTATTGACAGATTCTTCCCTCGGGAAATGAGAGAATTGAAGGCAGCTGAGTTTGTTAACCTCAAGCAAGGGAAGATGACAGTGCTGGAGTATTCACTTGAGTTCACTCATTTATCAAAATACGCCCCAGAGTTGGTGAAGGATCAGAGGGCGTGGGTGAGCCGATTTGTTCATGGCATGTCCGGTTATTTAGACAGGGACAACAGGACTACTATGCTCCACCAGGATATGGACTTTCCTCACATAGTGTTGTACGCCCAACAGATGGAGGCGGCTCATGTGAGGGAGAGGGAGGAAAAGAGGGATCGGACAGATAGTCATGGGTTTTCACATCAAGGTCCCGCGGTGGCTACTGTCCACTGTTTCAGCAGAGGTCACTAGCCCTAACACCATCATCAGCTAGTGTTCCATCCAGACCCAGGGGTGATTANCTAGTGTTCCATCCAGACCCAGGGGTGATTAGAGGAGTAGGGCTTTAGGGTCGAGGTATTAGAGGAGCACCCAGTTAGAGTATACCTCACCAACCTATGGGAAGTGCGACAAGAGGCACACCAGGGAGTGCCTGCTTGGTTCGGATGTCTACTTCAGGTGTGGTAGATCTGGGCACATGCGTCGAGCATATCCATATGCCAAACAGGGTGATCATAGGGATCGATCACAGACCACCAGGACAACAGTAGCTCCAGCCCGTTCAGCTCCATAGGGAGCATCTACTAGTGGGGGTGGCGGTCAGTGCCAAAATCGATTCTATGCCCTTGCCTCGCGCCAGGAGCAGGAGACTTCAATAGACATGGTCACTGGTATGTTGCGTGTATTTCATATTGATGTTTATTCCTTGCTAGATCCAGGAGCTACATTGTCCTTCGTGACTTCTGACATTGCTAGTAGCCTTGGAGTTAGTCCCGAGACATTGTCAGAACCGTTTTCAGTTTCTACCCCTGTCGGTGATTCGGTTGTAGCTTGAGGGTATATAGAGGGTGCCCGGTCACTGTGTTGTATAAGGTTACCTCTACAGACATAGTAGAGTTTGCCATGAATGATTTTGACATCATTTTGGTTATGGATTGGTTTTTTTTCATGTTATGCTTCGATTAATTGTAGAACCCGTACCGTGGAGTTTCATTTTTTGAGTGATTCAGTTATGGAGTGGAAGGGTAGTTCGGCGGTGCCAGTAGGTCGATTTATTTCCCACCTTAAGGCTAGGAAGATTATCTCTAAGGGGTGCATGTACCACCTAGTTAGGGTTAAGGATGAGGAGTCCGAGACCCCGAATATTCAGTCAGCTCTGGTGGTGTGCGAATACCCGAAGGTATTTCCCAAGGATTTGCCAGGTGTTCCTCCAGAGAGGGAAATTGACTTCGGTATTGATCTATTGCTAGATAGGCAGCCTATTTCTATCCCTCCTTATAGGATGGCCCCATCTGAACTAAGGGAATTAAAGGATCAGTTAAAGGATCATTTGGATAAGGGCTTCATTAGGCCGAGCCACTCTCCTGGGGTGCGCCAGTTCTATTTGTTCGAAAGAAGAATGGTTCCCTTCGCATGTGTATTAACTACCGACAATTGAACAAGGTTATTGTTTAGAACAGGTACCCCTTACCTAGGATCGATGATTTGTTTGACCAGCTTTAGGGTGCCAAGTGCTTCTCCAAGATTGACCTCAGGTTTGGGTATCACCAGCTCAGAGTTCGGGAGAGTGACATCCCGAAGACCGCTTTTAGGACTCGGTATGGTCATTATGAGTTTTTAGTTATGTCTTTTGGACTAACAAATGCTCCTGCAGCTTTTATGGACTTGATGAACAGGGTATTCAAGACATATTTGGACATGTTCGTGATTGTGTTCATCGATGACATCATAATATACTCTCGGAGCGAGGAGGAGCATGCCGCTCACTTGAGAGCAGTGCTTAAGACCCTTAAGGATTGCCAATTGTATGCAAAGTTTAGCAAGTGTGAGTTTTGGCTGAACTCGGTAGCATTTCTGCGCAATGTGGTATCAAGCATGGCATAAGGGTAGATTCCCAAAAGATAGGGGCAGTGAAGAATTGGCCCAGACCGGTGAATCTTCAGAAATTCGGAGTTTCTTGGGCCTAGAAAGCTATTAAAGAAGGTTTGTGGAGGGTTTCTCATCTTGCAACACCTTTGACTATGTTGACTCAGAATAAGGTGAAATTCCAATGGTCGGATACTTGTGAGAAAAGCTTCCAAGCGTTGAAGACCCAACTCACTTCAGCACTCTTGTTGACCTTACCCGAGGGTACCGATGGCTTCGTTGTCTATTGTGATGCTTCGAGAGTCGGACTGGGATGTGTGTTGATGCAGCGTGGGAAGGTAATAGCATATGCCTTGAGACAGCTGAAGGTCCATGAAAGGAATTACCTGACCCATGATCTTGAGTTGGCCGCGGTGGTGTTTGCATTGAAGAAATGGCGAAATTATTTGTACGGGATCCACGTGGATGTATTTACGGATCACAAGAACTTGCAGTATGTGTTCACCCAGAAGGATCTAAATCTTCAGCAAAGGAGGTGGTTGGAATTACTTAAGGACTATGACATGAGTGTCCTTTACCGCCCAAGAAAGGCTAATGTGGTTGCGGATGCTCTTAGTAGACTCTCCATGGAAAGTGTGTCCCACTTGAATGAGGGAAAGAAGGAGTTGGTGAAGGATTTCCACCAACTTGCAAGACTGGGAGTTAGATTGATCGATGCGACCGATGGCGGTGTTGTTGTACATAACGAGCCAGAATCGTCCTTGGTGATTGATGTTAAATCCAGGCAAGATGAGGATCCAATATTGAGGAAGCTGAAGGAGGCAGTGCGGAGTCATAAGGTGGAGGTCTTCTCCCAAGGGGGATATGGTGTGCTATGATACCAGGGTCGATTATGTGTTTCGCACGTCGATAATTTGAGAGTTCGGATATAGCATGAGGCACATGGTACCAGATATTCTATTCATCCAGGATCTAGGAAAATGTATCGGGATTTGCGAGAAATCTATTAGTGTGATGCTATGAAGAAAGACATTAGGGAGTTCATAGCAAAATGCCCAAACTGCCTGCAAGTGAAAGTCGAACATCAAAGGTCAGGCGGCATACTTCAAGATATCAGCATCCCCACTTGGAAGTGGGAAGAGATTAATATGGACTTTGTTATAGGCCTACTTTGTACTCACTGACACTATGACTCCATTTGGGTGGTGGTGGATAGCCTAACTAAGGCGGCACACATCCTACCTGTCAAGACCACGGATTCAGCGGAGGATTATGCTAAGTTGTATATTCGGGAGTTAGTTCGACTTCATGGAGTGCCCTTGTCTATTATTTCAGAACGAGGTACTTAGTTTACCTCTCAGTTCTGGCGTTCTTTTCAAAAGGGACTTAGGACATAAGTTAAGCTCAGTACAGCCTTCCATCCGCAAATCGACGGCCAAGCAGAACGAACCATTCAGACCCTCGAGGATATGTTGAGGGCATGTGTTATGGATTTCAAAGGTATTTGGGATGATCATTTGCCCTTGATCATGTTTTCTTATAATAACAGTTACCACTCCAGTATCCAAATGGCACCGTTCGGGGCTCTTTACGGGCGGAGGTGTAGATCTCCAATTGGATGGTTTGAGGTTGGTGAGGCAGCCATGATAGGCCCAGATTCGGTTCATGAGGTGATAATGAAGGTTCAGTTGATAAGGTATCGGTTGAAATCCGCTCAGAGTCATCAGAAATCATATGCTGATGTAAGGAGAAGAGGCCTGGAGTTTGATGTGGACGAATGGGTATTTCTAAAGGTGTCTCCCATTAAGGGAGTAATGCAATTCAGAAAGAAAGGTAAACTCATTCCCCACTATGTTGGTCCTTATCGGGTTGTGAGAAGAGTTGGTAGGGTGGCGTATGAGTTGGACTTGCCATCATAGTTATCTTCAATTCATCCCGTCTTTCATGTGTCACTTTTGAAGAAATGCTTGGGTGATCCAGCCTTAGTAGTTCCAGTAGACAACATTGGGGTGAAAGACAGCCTCAACTATGAAAAGCATCCGATGGAAATCTTAGATCATCAAGTCCGTAAGCTAAGGAACAAAGAAATAGCTTCAGTTAAAGTATTGTGGAGGAATCAACATGTTGAGGGAGCTACGTGGGATGCCGAAGCGGATATGGTGGCTAAATACCCACATTTGTTCCCTATCGGCTCTGTTCCAACTTGAGGTATCCATTTTTCCCTATGACTCTATTTAGTTTTCATGTTCAGTTTGTGTGTACAATTTTATTTTATGAGTATGAATGCATATGTGAAGCATGGGATCAGTTCATCTATGTGGTTTGATTCGGAGGTAGTCATTCCGTGAAAATTTCGGTTAAAATGATCAGTGTATAGCTTTGATAAATTGTAAGTTTTTGTTTGCTGCTTTTTTCCTACATTCGAGGATGAATGTTCCTAAGGGGGAGATATTGTAATACCCCGGAGGGCTTAAGAATAGACTCGGGAGTTTAAAATTGAAAAGTCCATAAAACTGGCAAAAATATCACAAAACGGATGACTCAACGACTCGTGGGTGGATACCATGAGTTGTCGAAAGCAGTTGTGGAAAGGGAGTTCAGGGAAGCAGTGGTAGCAACGGATGATACAATGACCCGTTGTCAGGAACAACGAGTCATTATTATCAGTCATTAGAAGGACAGAGTTTAGGCTGAGGAGGAAGCAGCGGGCTGTACCACGATCCGTTGTGAGATACAACGACCCGTTGTTTCAAGTCATTTATTGTTTCTTGAAGCTTCCAGTGCATTTAACAGATGGAGACCACGACTCACTAGATGCCACCATGAGTCGTGGTGAGGCTCGTGGAAAAAGAAGTCATATTTGGTCAAGGGGATGATGACGATCGATTCAACGACCCTTGGTTTGTTGTAACGACTCGTCCTGTCGAGTCGTAGGAAGGATCTGAGACATGTCATGAGGTAGTGGACCCGACGAATTGATACCATGAGTCGTGGTATGATTCCATGACCCGTTGGGTCGGTCGTTGGTCTGTCCGGGCCAATTTTCAGGGAAATTATTTTAAGGGTATTTTTGACCTTTCCTAAATTTTAGCTCCTAAACTACGTCATTTTTGTTATTTTTTGAGTATGATAATATGAGTTAAGTCCTTTAGGCATGCCCATTCTCATGCAAGGATTTTAGAAAGGTTTTTGGAAGATTCAAGGCCTTCTTCCCCAAATTTTCTTCTATTCCTTTGTGGGGGGTTCAAGGAGCTTTAAGTTCATCTACTCCCAGGTATGTTGGGTTTTAAAATTGGTGGAATTCTTCCTCACCCATGACCAATTTCGATTAAAGTCATGAATCCTCCTACTCAAAATCCATGGGGATTAATCCAAAGCATGTCAATGTGATTTCTCCTTATGGGCATATTGTAATTGAGTTTTAATTATTGAAATATGCATGTTGGGCAATTTTCTTATTATTTTCTTCAAAATTATGTTTCAATCTTTTTAAATCTAAATTTCCCATTTATGGATGTTCATGGAATTATGATTTATGATGAATATTCATTATTTTAAGTTTATTAATTATGTGAATGCATGAATGCAAGTCACCCATGTTGATGAGCATATTTTAAAAGAATTGAGTATGCTGAAGCATTGGGCAATGCCCTTATGATGCGTAATGATTTATGAATTACGAAATGACTCTCATGATTTATTGATATATGATGTTGGCCGATAAAAAGGGTCTTGATTCTTGGCTAAGCATGTTTTAAAGGGGATCAACGATGATAAATGGTATATCTTAGCCAATGAATTTTATGCATGATGTTAATGATTTATCTAAGAGACTATATGCATGTTTTTGGGAGCCATGTCTAGCCGGTGTCTCATAACCGCGTGCCACCGTGGGTTGTAAATGTTATGATGTTATGATAATGATCCCCTCAAATATGATATCACGCCTTATGCACGACCCTCGCCTGGCAAGCCAGGGTCGGCTCTGCCCACTTGAGTGAGACAGTCGGGCATCATGAAAGGTTCTACCGTGATGGTGTCGGTTATGACAAGTCCTCCCATTGTTTCACATATTTTTATGCATTGTTATATTTATTTTATTGGATTAACTTATATTATTATGATGTTATTTATGATTATGATAATGAATGATTATGACTGATTTGAAAGTCTTGAGCCTTATGTTCCATTACGAAGATTTTTTATGCATGCATGATGTCCTTCTCCTATGTCTATTTATGAGTTTAATATACTTTTAAGATGTCCATTTTACTTACCTTGCATACTCAGTATATTCTACGTACTGACCGCATACTTTCTATGTTGAAATGATACAAGGTCCGGATCACAGGCTCATCCTCACCCTTAGGCCATCCAGCCTACGCCTTCAGCTTGTTTGTGAGTCCTCATATTTCGAGGGCTGTTTTACAGACTTTCTTGTTGTTTATGCTTCCGTATTTTTTGGGTTAGTTATGGATGTTGTCCCATAAACCCATCTTATGTATTAGAGGCTTTCAGACAAGTATGTAGTACTCAACTATGTATACGTTGGTATTTTTTGATGCTATGTTATGATTACGTTTTCGCTATATCTTTACAATTATCGTTCCGCTTATTTGAATGATATTAGTTGTATGCATTAGCCATGGGTCGACTTAGGGTCCCTCGGGGTCCCTTGTCCCGTGTATACGATCCGGTTGCACGTTCGGGTCGTGACAGAAAGGAGGGACTACTCCTGAATTCTATCCAGAGGACTTCCTTACTAGAAAACTCAAGACATGATTGGGCCCGTAACCTACCATTTCCTCTCCTTCCATGTGATAAATCTCATCTTAGAATGCTCAAAGGGATTTGTACCTCTTACAGTAGTTCTCGAAACTAACAATCATGAAAGGTGCAAGGGAGTAAGTTATAACAAACCTGAGACTACATCTAAGGTTGACCGCCACTCGCTCTTGATAACTTATACTGCTGAGGTGGGCGATTTGCTGGAGCTGATAGAGGAGGATTCGGAGAATGGACTTTCTGACCATATCGCTTGGTTGAAGTGCAATCCCTGCGTTTATGACCGAGTTTCCACAGTGAAAACAAACATTTGAACCTACCAAACACTTTCCTCAGCGGTGCTTCCCGCATCTCCCTAAATTTAGGTAAGTAATCTCCCTAACCCTGGGCTTGTATCCCTTAGCTTGGGCTAGAGACTTCCGACGGGTTTGAGAGTTACTCCCACTACTCGACCCTTGTTGGGATCTCTTAAGGTTTCCGACCCTAGGCCTCTTGTTTCCTCTCCTGTTCCCTCTACACTCCCCAACCACACTCGAATCACCAACCTCCAGCGGGCTCTCCTTCATGAGTCCTTGAATCCTAGTAGCTGCTACCTCCTTGGTAAGGCTCAATGGTGCGATAGCCTGCTGGTTAGGGTGGGTAATCATAGCTCGCAACAACACTCTGAGAGCGGCTCCGAGCTCTGCATCAGACACTTGCATGGAATCCATTGGAGTTGGTGGCGCTGGCTGACTTCCATTGTTGTTCTGAGAACACATGTTTCTACACACGCACATAGCATGAGTTATAAGAGTAGGGAGACTTTTCATCACACTACATAGATCCTAAAAGAAGGGAACATTACCAAAATGTCTCGTAGCCTCTTTGTCATAAGTGTGGCGCACTTCATACCCATGAAAAAGACTCTACTTAACGCAGCTTTCAGACACCCTAGGACACTTAAAACCTATTGCTCTTATACCATGTTTGTCACGACCCGAACGTAGACCCGGATCATAACACAAGACTAGGAGCCCTGAGAGACTCCAAGTCGACCCATGGAATGAACATTGATCTAACTTCATTTCACTTAAAGCAGAATACTAAACATGCGACGTAGCGGAAAAATAAACGTAACATAGCATAGCATAATAATTGGGAAGTACTAGACATACATATCAGCTGAGTACTACATATGGTCTGAAAGCTTCTATCATGTCAGATGGATTGATGCGAAAACATCCCCAACTAACCCGGAAAAACAGAAACAAAAGAACATCATCAATATCTATACATATGGACCTCGGAACATGAGGACTCACTAACAAAGCTGGTAGCTAACTCTGAGATGGACTAATGATGGAGATGAGCCTGAGAACTGGGTCCTGTATCATGAAACGATACAACATAAAAAGTATGAGGTGAGTACGTGGAATGTACCGAGTATGCAAGGTAAGTAAAATAGACATTTAAAATATATAAAAACTCATAAATGATCATAAGAGTAGGAAGACATGCTCATAATATAAATATCGTAATATAACATAACGCTCAAGGTTTTCAAAACATTCGTAATACAATTATAATCATAATCATAAGAGAAAAAC
Source organism: Datura stramonium (assembly GCA_018107945.1). NCBI lineage: Eukaryota > Viridiplantae > Streptophyta > Magnoliopsida > Solanales > Solanaceae > Datura > Datura stramonium. Next base: position 259,002 of record JACEIK010000706.1, read on the forward strand.
TTTATTTAACATGACTTAAGATAATATACATAATCATAAGCATGCATAAATCATGAGGAACAGTGGGAGATTTTCTTAACCGACATACCCCATATGAGCACACATGAAGTCTTACTTGTAAACCTAGTTATGAGGCCATTCATACCTCTTGAGAGGTACGAATAAAAGATGTGATCACACATGAGAAGGGGCAAAAATAGGGCCAGGGGAAAGTTATAAGGGAGGTCCCAACATACCTATGGTGGCACGTAGTTTATTAGACCCGGGGCTTAACCTGAGCCCTGAACCTACTCGATGTTCGATACTATTCCCAAAACATATATAGTTCTAGTTCATAGGCTAGTTAAATCATGATAATCATAAACATGCTTGTAAATACATGAACTAGCCACGAAACAAGGCCCGTGAGTCGGCCGAAACATAGTTCATAAGTCATAGATTTCATGCATACTTGTAGGTCATACATATAACGTGAAAATCATCAAATCATAATGGGTATTTGAATAAATCCATATTTCAAATCATAAATCAAGATGGGTTTGTAAATATCAACAATTGAAACATAAATCATGCATAATTAGGCCTAAGTTGGTAGAAATCAAAATCAATAATTCTATAAGTAAAATAATTGTAAAATCTGATCAAAATCAACAAAATATCATGTAAATGATAAATCATAATAGCCCATTAATAAATCATAAAATTTTCACAAGAATTGAATTAAAACCCTATTAGATTTTTGATAGAATTTTCATANCTATTAGATTTTTGATAGAATTTTCATAAATTAATTGAGAATGGGCATGGGTGTGAACGAAAATACCCATTCGTAACCCCACATACCTGGGTTGATGATCCCTTGACTTTTTTTAAAGATACAAGAGGAATCGCGAAGTTGGAGGTGATGAGCCCTAGCTTCTTCTTGAGAGAAAGATCAATGTATGGATGTTTTAAGAGGGTGAGGATTTAGGCTAGGCTAATCCTTTTAGTCTGACCTTAAGGAAGCCCAAAACAATGTCATTTAGGAGTTAGAAATATAGGAGTTTACCAAAATACCCCCAAACTGCCAAAAAAAAGACCCGGAACCGGCAGTTTCAACGACCAACAGGACGGGTCGTTGGTTGATATAACGGCCTATTTTGAGGCCCGTTGTTATCTGCTTTTGCTGCACTAAACTGCTCATAACGTTTTACTATAAACTCCGATTGATGCAAGGTCGGATGCGTTGGAAAGAAGATTTCAATGGATTCAATTTAAGGTGTTGTATCTTCAGAAAACATTTTGTAAAATGAGAGATATAATCGTTTGAAATTCACCCTTGTGAGAACTTATACGAACACTCAATCATTAAAGGGGCTCTCAACTCAACTTTGTGCTAGAGATTCCTTATGACCATCATTTTCATGTTATTCAATTCTTATACTTAGGAATTGATCTTAACACCTTGCTTTCATAAATTCACCAGCTAGGTTCTATCCATATACCTAGAATGGTTTCGAACATAGTTTGAGATTTTCAACAAATTAGCAGAACCAACGACCCATCCAACGGGTCATGGTAACAAGCAACGAACCATTGGTCCGTCCATTTATTTCCCCTATTCATTCTTTGAAATTCTCTTAGTATACTTCAATGACCATAAATAACGACCTGTTCAATCAAGCCACGGTCTGTACAATCCCCTCGCGGAATCTGGAAAAATTTCTAACAGCTTTCTGGTAATGAAACAACGAGCCACTTCCAATGACCCCTTGGACCCTACAATGAACTGTACTGAGGTTCGTTGTTTAGTTCTGGTATTATTTTCTTGTTGTTTTTTGTTGTAAGCCTCGGGTCTGACCTAGGGAATATTTGGGGTGTTACATTATCTCCCCCTTGGGAACATTCGTCCTCGAATGTAGATCAAGCATACTGAAAGGTTAGGGAAGGAATTGCAATCCCAAAAACTAAACTATTGAAGCTGAAAACTGATTGAGTGACTTACTCCAGACTGAGAATCCCGATTGAACTGAATTCATGAAACATACGTGCATGCTAAGACATGAAAGGAACTGAGAGACATGAATTTGACATAAAACTGAATAGAGCACTAAGGAGAAAGTGATACCTCAAGCTAGAACTGAGCCAAAAGGGAAAAGATATGGGTTCTCAGCTATTCTATCTACTTCGGCATCCCACATAGCTCTCTCAACAAGATGATTTCTCCATAGAACCTTCACCGAGGATACTTCCTTATTTCTCAACTTATGTACCTGATGATCAAGGACCTAGGCTGATACCTCCTCCTAGGTAAGGTTGTCCTTCACCCCAATGTCCTCTACCGTAATCACTAAAGATGGATCTCCGGTGCATTTCTTCAACAAGGACACATAAAACACCGAATGCACCGAAGATAACTCCACTGGTAGCTCCAACTCATAGGCCACCTTTCCAACACGTCCCACACTTCTATATGGACAACCATACTAGGAACTAAGCTTCCCCTTCCTTCCGATCCTCAAGAATCAACAAATCTCTACTTGCCTCAAAATGAAGCACAAGCATCAAATTACGAATTTGCACTTACGTATCCCTTCTGGATGATTAAAATCTAGTCAAGTACGTATTCTACATAATAAAATGAAATCATAGACTCCCATATTGATATACTTCTATCCCAGGCCAAAAAGTCAATCCAAAAGTCAACCCCAAGCCCGCAAAGGCAAAACTAGAATCTTATTTGAAAATCATGTTACCCATAATATATAGAATTCAAATATGAAATTTTATCCAAAATGGAGCTCAAATTGACTTTAATTCATCAGAATAGAGTCTCTTAACTATAGACCCAAAATCCTCAATTTTCCTCCAATAAATTCCCGGATGCAAATACAAACCAACTGACGAAATCAAGGAGAAATACCAAATTAAGGTTTAGATGCTTACCCCCTTGTTAAATAGAGAAGAATGCCTCTAAAATCACTCAATTTCGAGCTCTATAACACCAAATATACTCAAAATACAAAATAAACACAGTCTGTGCAAAAATACACTGTTTAGGTATTTATATAGGGCTGCACCAACAACTTTAATTTTTACTAAAATGGCCATAACTACATCATACGAACTCGAAATACGACGATTCTTTTTCCTATAGTTCTAAAATAATGAATAGGATCTACTTGTTGAATTGAAACTGAATTTGGTGCTCATTTGCCCAGTCCGATCCCTTTTTGCTTGTTGAATAATTATTTCATCTTTTGGAATAAAACCCGATCTTGTCTTATCGAAATTTCACCAAACTTTTAAGATAACTCCTATAATTCGTGCTAAAAATTTTGAAAGCCTCGGAATAATTTTTGGATCTCAAAAACTAAAAATGAACCTCTGAGTTTTCATATTTTATGCTTAAAATAATGCCAAACACACTAAATGTTCAAATCCACCCAAAACTCATCCAGAATCCTCCGGTCACAAATGAAACATGCAATTCAATCATAAGACACATTCCGGACCTGTTGCAATCATTAAATCAGCGATATGAGGTCGTTTTGATCAAAAGTTGACCATGGTCAAACTTAGCTTCTTTAAAGCTCATAAATTCAACCAAAGGTTCAAATCACTCCTGAACACCTCAAAATCAATGCAAACTATCCAAATAAGTCATAAATCACCATCCGAAACTAATAGAGCTTTCAGAATCATAATTCGAGCTCGTTAACCTGAAATGTTGACTTTGGTCAAACCTCTCAAACTTCAAACCTTCTAAAAACCAAAAATCTTATCCAATCTTCAGTAGATCATCTCAGGAATGGTATCATTGTTACACCCCGTAAATTCCCGGCACTTAGATGGCCTATTCGCGCGTTGGTAAAGCATATTTGAAAGCCATACATGCTAAAAAAAGGCCCGGGAAAAGATCGGACGAGAACCTGTCGAACCATCACGGAAGGAGCCGGGGCAGAGCCCCTCCGCGATGGCAGCGTGTCACAGAGGCGGGG
>JACEIK010000706.1:276918-288539 GCA_018107945.1 Datura stramonium
ATCTTCACATTTATATAAAATCACATGAAAATGTATAAAATAACTTAGACAACACGACTAATTTAAGTTATAAAGCGTATCACGGGCATGATATTTTTGCATGTGATCATTATGCTCCTCAATGTCTCCTCCACTTCTTCTTTTATAGATTTACAGCTTTCCTCTTGCGGAGTTGATGGTTCCATGGGCATGGCAGGGTTGGTATTCTTTTCCCCATTGGGCTCCCGCTCCAAAAAGGCTTGGAACATGGTTTCCATGAGCCCACATGTGTTCCTTCTTCCCTCACTTTCGATGGCTTCATTCCTATCAAGCTCAGGAGCACAACTTTTATCATAGCCACTATAACAAGAAGTGATCCCATTTGGGCATCCATCCCAATTTCTCCCATGACTACCACATAATATGCATCTATACCCATAATAGGAAGGAGAAGGTGCACTCATCTCCGTTCTAGGGGCATATTTGCAATCTTACCAATGTCCTCCACAATAGGGACATGGGTCATCATAATAAGGGTTGCAACCAACAAATCTCCTTTCATTCCATTATTCCATCATTCAACTACAAACAAACAAAAACAAAAACAAAGCAAAACAAAATGTAAAACAAAAATACAAAACTAGTTCGAATCAATAAATAACTAATGGCTTATCAAAACTCAATTCCTCGACAACGGTGCAATTTTTTATAACGTCCAAAATACACTCCTCTTTTACAGAAGAGCATAACAGTCATTGTATCAAAACAAATATGCCGACGGATGTCGGGGTTGAATCCCACAGATAATTGAGTCGATAATTCAAGAGTTATAAACTAATTCAAACTACAACACATTATTGTTCAATATTTGAAAAGTAAAATCGGGGGGAATTAAAGGGGAATAACTATCTAATTCTAAACTATGATTAATTGGGGGAAATTCCAATTGTTACAATCACAAGTGATATGGCTAGGGACATTCTATAGATGAGATCACAAATAAAACGAGAATTTCTTCAATGCCTTAGACTCACAATTAGCATAGATAGCAGGGGATAATTCACATTCTCTGGTTTTTCAAATATAAGAATGTTTATGCCTTGGGTTCTTTCAAATCCCAATTCCAATTCAAGTTATCAACCACAAGCTTGAAGGACTACCTATTTCAAGCCTTGACCTTTAATGGAGTGAAAATGTGGTTTTTAACTATCTTTAGCTTAATTCCACACACTAACACTACAATTCCTAACTATTATCTTCTTACCCAATTCTCACTTTTCTCTCTCAATCAAAAGAAAGAAAAGTAAAGCACGATTCATGTTTGCAAACCATCAATTTTGGAAATTATATTTTGGGATAACATAATATATCTACAATTTCAATAAGAATCCAAAATCAATTTATAAAAACTAAATCAAATTAACAAACCCACCATGAATATACCTCTAGCTAGCAAATTACTCAAGCATATTTAAAGATAGAGAGAAGATACCAAGAGGATTCCCCTCTCATTCATCACATTAGCTTCACAAATTTTCTTAACAAGCTCTTATAGAAATGGTGGAATTAACCTAAAATGGGTTAAAGAAAATGAAGAAGAAAAGTCCTATCTAACTCTATAATTAAATGATAAAAGGATTCTACCAAAAACTATATAGTGAAAATGATGTCTAGATGATTCAATGAATGGTGTACAATGAGAGTTATGTAGATATCTGTACTTTATTGTGTACAACTTTTCCCAAATGCCTTTGAAGATTTTGGATTCTTTGGAGACCTTTTTGGACCCTTTTACCACTCATTAGACAGCCTTTCAGGTGAGGAACTGGCATTTCACCAGTGGCAATCCGCGGAGCACCAAACTTTATCCAGTTGAAATGGTGTCCTGGCAGGGGGAACCGGTGGTTCAACCGGCATTTAGCCGATGCCATTCCATGAAGAGTCAGTTTTTTAGCCGGTCTGGGCAGTAGCTTCGGCGTTTCGCCCTTCCAAATCCGCATTTAGCCAATTCAAAGCATGTCTTTGCTCCTCTTCTTGAGCTCAGATCTTCCATTATCTTTGGCTCCTCTCCTTCATATTCCAACTCATCAAATTCCATCTGAAGCTACATCTGTTTTGCTCTATTTCATGCTTTCTCTACTCACGTGAAGTACCTACAGAAAATTTAAGAAGAAATGGCATAAAATCCACCTAAATGACTTGAAAACTAGGCCAAAACTCATGCTTAGGAGCTCAATGAGTTGGTAAATTTCCAACTCAATAGTTAGTCGCCTTGTTAGCTATGGAACTGATAGGACTGCCTATTTTCATTCTGTTAAAACTAGACAACATGGTGGTCATGTCGTCCCGCATAGGGTCCTTGTATCATTATATATCTAGGTTAGCTATTTTTCCTTTACAGGTGTTGCGTGGCCTTGTTAGCCTGCGGCTGTATTTACTACTTAGATATAGCAGTTTGTTTTCTTGATTTAAGTTGCTGGCTGGCACCAAAGGTGCATATGCCCAGTCAGGTCAGCCCAAGTCCCAGTATGGCAATAGGTTCCAGTCATGCCTCCTTAGGTGGGGCATGACAAACTTAGTATCAGAGTAGGTCGTATTCTAGGTAATTTGAAAGTCGTGTCGAGTCTTGTCTATGGGTGTGTCATGCACCACATTCCATAGGCAGGAGGCTAGTTGGCATAATAGTGTGGTTACCCTTCTTTCTTCTCTAGTCGTGCGATAGAGTTATGTTGTATAGGGTAACTCCCTAAGCTCACCTCATTCTGCTTATTTTCATAGGAAATATCTGACGCACGACAAACCACAATTAGTTGGGAGGTGGATGTTGCGACGAGAGAGGGTACTAGCAGGGTGCCCCAATTAGAGTTGGCCCGATCTGAGGGCGATAGGGAGACCTCATGCCAGTCTCCCTAGCATTCTCCGCCTACCAGGAGCCCCCCAGGGCAGCAGACATGTCAGCACCACCCCCAGCAGTCCCTATACCTATACCATCAGATTAGGAGGTTAGGAGCATTGTTTATACGCTGGCTTAGATGATGGCCGCCCAGCGCCAGCCAGTGGTACCAGTTGTTGCTTAATCTACTGAAGGACTTGGAAGTTTGAGGGTGTAAGAGTTTATTGCTTTGAGTCCCCCATAATTCACGGGGACAGAGAGTGGGGAGGACCCTCGGGACTTTCTGATCAGTTACATTGGATCTTTAGGCTGATGCATGCTACACCTCCAGAGACAGTCGAGTTGGTAGTATTTTGACTAAGAGACATAGAAATATTATGGTATGAGAGTTGGTAAAGGTCCCGAGGTAGAGATGTACCACCTCTGACTTGGTCCAGCTTTTCAGAGGCCTTTATAGATCACTACTTGCTGCGAGAAATCCGGCAGGCCCAGGTGGATCAATTTTTGCACCTGGAATAGGGTTCGATGAATGTTCGGGAGTATGCAATGAGGTTTTACTCCTTGGAAAGATATGTACCATCCTATGTGGATACCATGCCAACCAAGGTACATCGATTTATCATGGGGCTACTCCTTGAGAATGTGGAGACCTGTGTTATGGCTACCTTACGAGAGGATATGGACATTGCCCGCATTCAGGATTTCGCTCAGAATATTGAAGGGATTAGGTGGTGTCAGTAGAAGGTATAAATGGTGAATCAGGAACAATGTTGGAGGGCCAGGTCCAGTGACATGTAGGTAAAATTTCAGGGCAGACCCAAGCTGCAAATATCAGGGAGGCCACATAGACCCCTACCTCTGCAGCAGCAGGGTGGTAGATCAGATCTTCGGGGACAGTCAGGTCCCGGTGAGAGCTCACGAGTATGAGGCTCCCAGTAGCAAAGGGGATTAGATTAGAGTAGGTGAACTATACCATGTTGTACCATTTGCAGCCGACATCATCTTGGGATGTGCAGGTATGGTTCTACTGCTTGTTATACTTGTGGACAAGATGGTCATATGATGAGGGATTGTCCAGCTAGAGGTTAGGGTGATCGGGACCAGTAGGACAGGTCTTCAACAGGGTCATATCCCCCAGCACCTTCAGTAGGGCGTAGGCCCTCAGCTCCAGCCGGTAAAGGCTGAGGTAGGTTAGGGGCATCTAGTTATGGCAGTGGTCCGGATTGCATTTATGCTTTACTAGGATGATATGATTTAGAGTCATTACCAGATGTTGTGACAGGTATGCTGGACACTTGCTCTCACTCAGTTTATGATTTGATAGACCTAGGTTCCACTTTGTCCAATGTTACTCCATCTTGGCCTGGAAGTTTATTATAACATCAGAATTGCTTCAGCGATCGTTCTTGGTGTCTACACCTGTCGATGACTCTATTATTGCTAAGAAAATTTACTGGGGTTACACAGTAGAGATTGTTGGTCGCTAGACTTTAGCAGATATGGTGGAGCTAGAAATGATAGATTTTGATGTAATTATGGGTATATATTGGCGAACACCATGTTATGCCAACGTGGAGTGTTGGACCACAACTGTCTGATTTCACTTTCTAGGGGAGGTAGTGCAAGAATAGAGAGGTAGTGCGGCTATGCCAAAAGGTAGGTTCATATCCTATCTTCGGGCGAGAAAGTTGATAGCAAAGGGTTGTATTCACCATATTTTTAGGGTTCGGGATATGCAAGCAGAATCCCTAACTCTTCAGTACGTCCAAGTGGTTAGTGCATTTCCAGATGTGTTTCCATATGAACTTCCCGGCATTCCCCAAGAGCATGAGGTCGACTTCTCCATCTACCTACCATCAGGCACGCAACCTCTATCCATCCCTCCATATCAAATGGCTCCCGCCGAGCTGAGGGAATTGAAAGAGCAGTTGAAAGATTTGCTAGACAAGGGCTTTATCAGGCCGATTGCTTTACCGTGGGGTGCGCTGGTCATATTTGTGAGAAAGAAAGATGGCTGCCTACGCATGTGTATAGATTATTTCCAGTTGAATAAAGTTACTATTAAGAATAAATATCCTATCCAAGGATAGATGATTTGTTTGATTAGCCGCAAGGGGTGAAATATTTCTCCAAAATCAATTTGAGATCAAGGTACCACAAAGTATGGGTCCGGGAAAAAGATATCCCGAAAACAACTTTCAAGACCAGATATGGTCATTTTGAATTCTTGGTTATGTCCTTTGGACCGATGAATGCCCCAACATTGTTTTTGGATCTGATGATGTCATGACCCGAACGTACCCGGATTGTAACATGGAATAAGGTGCCCCAAGAGACTCCAAGTCGACCCATGGCATGAACATACGTCTAACTCGATATCAATAAAGCGGAATACTTAGCATAGTGATATAGCGGAAACATAAACATAACATAACATGGTAAGTGGAACATACTACATATATAATAGTTGAGTAATACATATAGTATGAAAGTCTCTAACATATTCGATTGCTTGATGGGACAACGTCCCCAACTAACCTGGTAAGTCTAGAAAATTGAACATGAAAAGATAACTGATATCAAACTAGTCCTCGGAGAATGAGGACTAACCCAAGAGCTGAATGCTAAACTCCGAGAAGAACTACTGACGGTGTTGGATTTGATGATCGGAGCTTGTATCATAAAAATAATATAGCGTAGAGTATGCGTCAGTACATGGAATGTACCTAGTATGTAGGGTAAGTAAAACCGCTTAAATAAGTAAAAATCATTTAAGAACATGCATAATGTAAATCATAAACAATAAGAATCTTTGAGTAGGGTTTGCATGCATTCTTTCTGAAATCATGATCTCACCATAAAACATAACATAGCATCATAACTTAATCGATTAACTCAAAGCTGAAATATGATAATCATGATTAAAATTGAACATTGAGTCAAAACTGCTTTACAACATGTATAGATATATAAATCTCATGAATGATGAACATGCATAACTAAAATCATGAGGAACAATGAGAGACTCGTCTTTTAACCGACATACCATGATAGAGCTTATGTAGTCCCAACTATCGCATTAAAGTGGGTAGAGTCGTCCCATGCCTTGTCAAGTATAGGGACGATGCCATGATATAGATATCAAGCTCGTGGCCCAATAGGGCAGGGGGTACATCACAAGGGAGGTCCCAAAGTAATACATATATAATTATAAACCTATGTTGGCGCGTAGTTCTGAGGCATAGGGTGACCGACCCTTAGCCTACTCGGTTCTAGACACTACTCCAAAAAATATGCATATGCTCTCCATCGTTTTTCAACGAAGCTCAACATTGTCTATTGACGAAGCTCAATAATAATATAGATCTAAAATTGAAATCATGCATATGAGAAACTTTAGCTAAAAACATACCACAAGCTGAAAGATAATTGGGAGTATTCGCTCAAAAACCAAGTGGTAAGCTTAGTTTGGGAAGTCATAAATCATAGTTGAACATGTGGGCATTTCTCAATACTTTACTATGCTTGAAAATACTCAATTCACATAAAAAAATATGATTGTAATCATGTGTAGCTTGAAAGCATGCATTTAATCATAATATCTCACCATACTCAAACATTCATCACAAACCTCATCTTTCATGAACTTCTCATCAATAGACTTTTTAATTCATAAAACTTGAAACATGATTTTTAAGTGAAAACAATATAAAACTTGCACATGATTCATAATTCAATAGAAAAAATATATTTAAATCATACCCATGTAGAAAATTAGGAAATTCACGCATTGGGTTAAAACCTCATAGATTAGACATAGGAAATTTATGATTTAGAGAGGGATTGGGCATGAGTGTGAAAGGATTAACGCATTGATAACCCTACATACCTGATTGTAACTGATTCTTACACTTCCTTGAGTACCCAAGAAGAAATTAAAGAGAACCTTGAAGGATTTTCCTTGATCACCTCTCTAGACTATCACTCTTGCATGCATGAATGAAAAATGGCCTAAAATGAACTTAACCCTCTTAAAATACATCATTCATAACTCAAAATGATGTAGTTTAAGCCTTATGATATTAGGAATTATGGAAAAGCCCTTACTAACTTCCCAAAAAATAAATGCTAGTCAGTCCCCACGAGGGACATGACGACTCGTCTCCTCTGGCCACGATTCGTGGCATGATCCATCGAGTACACTGCTTATCAGGTCATTTGGGTTCGTCACGGGTAACCTCAAGATTCGTTGCTAGTGACTACGAGTCGTGGTCACCACTCGTCGCGTACACTGCCTTTATCTCAATTAAACTATATGTTGCTGGTCACGGCTCATCCCACGATTCCTGGTGACTGACCACGACTCATGGGGTCCTTCCGTTATGCACACCACCTTCTTCTTTCTCTTTTCTTACTTACCACTCCTCACGACTGATCTAACGAGTCGTGGGGCCTGACCACGACCTGTTATTATGATCGTGGGGAGGAAAATTTCCAAATTCCACACTCATTTCCTGAGCGTAACCACGAGTCACATCATGACTCGTGGGCTGCTCTCACGGGTCACCTTATGACCCGTACTGTGCCTGATGCCAGTTTTAAAACTTTTCTCTATTTCAACTCCCGGGTCTAATATTTGGGCTTCTGATGTATAACAGATGAACATCTTATGGCCATATTTAGATCTGTTTGTGATAGTATTCATTGATGATATTTTGGTATATTACCGCTTAGAAGCTGAAAACAAAAATCACTTGCAAGCAGTACTTCAGATCCTCAAAGACCGACAGTTATATGCCAAGTTCTCAAAATGTGAGTTCTGGATGAATTTCATATATTTCTTAGGCCATATTGTATCAGATGCTGGTGTCCAGGTTGACTCATAGAAAATTGAGGTAGTAAAGACATGGACTAGACCTACAACTCAAACTGAGTTTCATAGTTTCCTGAGGTTAGCCGAATATTATAGAAGGTTTGTGGAAGGATTTTCTACCCTATCAGCACCTTTGACCAGATTGACTCAGAAAGCAGCCAAGTTCCACTGGATCGAGGCCTATGAGTAGAATGTTTAGGAGTTGAAAAATAGATGGACATCTGCACCAGTACTAGCCTTACCGAAAGGTTCATAGGGCTACGTTGTATACTTCAATGCTTTAGGCCTGGGGTTAGGGTGTGTTCTGATGCAACATGGTAAGGTGATTTCCTATGTATCGAGATAGCTATAGAAGCACGTAAAGAACTAGCCCACCAATGATTTAGAATTAGCTGCAGTGGTTCATGCTTTGAAAATATGGAGGCATTACTTGTACGGTGTACATGTGGACATTTTTACTGATCATAAAAGCCTCCTATATATTTTCACACAAAAAGAGTTGAGTTTGCCGCAGCGTCATCGACTAGAATTGCTGAAAGACTACGACGTGAACATCTTGTAACCCTAGGAAAAGCTAACATTGTGGACGATGCCCTTAGTCGCAAATCCAAGGGCAGTTTAGCACATCTGAGGCTAGATCAGCAGGAAATTGATCGAGAGTTGCACCGGTTAGCCAGTTTAGCAATACGAGTGGTAGATTTAGAGGATAATGGATCGAGAGTTGCACCGGTTAGCCAGTTTAGCAATATGAGTGGTAGATTTAGAGGATAATGGATTTGTAATTTAGAATACAACAATATCTTCTCTGGTTTTAGAGGTCAAGGAGCGGCAGTACGAGGACCCTAATCTACTACAGCTCAAGGACTAGGTTCAGCAGGGTGAATTATTGGCCTTTAGGTGAATGGAAGATGGGGTCTTGAGATTCCAAGGTCGACTCTGTGTTCAAGATGTAGCAGGGCTTTGCAAGTAGATTATGACAGAGATACATTATTCTCGTTACTCTATTCATCCAATTTCAATGAAGATGTACCATGACATAAAGGATATATACTGGTGGCCAAGAATGAAGAAAGGTGTAGCTGAATTTATAGCACAATGTCCTAATAGCCAGTAGGTAAAAGCTAAACATCAGAGACCTGGCGGATTGACTTAGGAAATAGCTATTCCTATATGGAAATGCAAAGTTATTAATACGGACTTTGTGACGGGGTTACCTTGCACCAGGCGTAGATTCGACTTAATTTGGGTCATTGTCGACAGATTGATGAAGTCAACCCATTTGTTTGCCAGTAAGGACTACAGTTTCAATCGAAGACTATGTTGAGTTGTATATCAAGGAGATAGTCTAGCTACATGGTGTCTCCGCATCCATTATTTTCGACGGAGGGGCACAAATTTACAACTAGATTCTGGTAGTCAGTTCGGAATGGTTTGAGGACACATGTTAATTTTACTAAACTTTCAGCCCCCAGACTGACAGTCAGGCAGAGTGCACCATTTAGATTCTCGAGGACATGCTATGATCATGTATGCTAGACTTTGGAGGAGGTTGGGATGAGCATCTACCCCTTATTGAAATTTCATACAATAACAACTATCATTCTGCTATTTAGATGGCGCCTTATGATGCTTTATATAGGCAGAAATGTAGGTACCCCATAGGATGGTTCGAAGCAGGGGAGGCAGGATTGATTGGACCTGATATGATACAACAATAAGAAGAAAAGGTAAAACTTATCAGATAATGGTTGCGAACAGCCCAGAGTCATCAGAAGTCATATTCCGATGTCCGGCGTAGAGACTTGGAATTAATTGTAGATGATTGGGTATTTCTTAATGTTTCTCCTATGAAGGGAGCGATGAGATTTGGAAAGAAGGGCAAGCTTAGACCTAGGTTCATTGGTCCGTATCAAATCCTCCGAAGGATAAGTCGAGTGGTATATGAGTTGGAACTGCCTTCAGGGAAAGAATCTATTCATCTAGTTATCCATGTATCAATGTTACGGAAATGTATAGGAGACCCATCTCGGATTGTTCCAGTCGAGGATGTCCAAGTTACTGAAGAGTTATCGTATGAAGAGACTCCAGTTTCTACACTAGATCAGCAGGTTAGTAGATTAACAACTAAAGATGTAGTCTCCGTTAAAGTCCTAAGAAGGAACGGAAGCATAAAAGAAATGACCTGGGTAGCTGAGGAAGACATGAGGTCTAAATATCCTCACATATTCCAAGCTTGATACGGATTATGAAGTTAAGGTGAGATAGTAGTGTAGCCATTATCATTGACTTATATGATCAATATTGTGTAGTTAATCGTCCTCTTCATATGGAGTTACATTATATCATTTCTTGTTGCATCCTGTGAGATGCCTATGTTGAACTTTTCTATGTTTCAGGTTTCGGGATAGTCCATATTAAAGAGGAGGCTCTGCCAAAATATTTCCAGCAGTAATTAAATGAGTTGAGTCTCTTAAGCTCAATATTACATTCGAGGACGAATGTTCCTAGGGGGGTGATGTTATATCCCGTAAGTTCCTATCGTTTAGCAGACACGTGTGTGCATATGTTGAGAGTTTTGAAATATGACATATGCGAGAAAGGGACCGGGAGTTGGGTATACAAGTTCGGCATCGTGAGGGCAGGAGGCCGAGGCCGGAGGCAAGGCGCACGGGGCACCGTGTCGCGTCTACAGCCGACACCATGGCAGGCACGCCGCACCTCTTACCTGGCACGATGGGTGGCACGACATGCCCCCTTCAATCGACCCCCACTTGTATATATATGTTATTGTGTAAGTTGAAAACATTATAAGCATTTCCCCAAACTCAGAATTCGGCCCAACAACATTTTCTCTCTATTTTTGTTCTATTTTTCGCAGATTTACACTGCTAAACTCCGTCCAAATGGAAATTCACCTTTGATAATGAGTTCTAGTCCTATCTGAAGCTTCTTTGTGGAGTTATTTCTTGAAAATTTTCTCGGTGTACCAGAACCCTACCGAGTAAAGGTTGTCAAAATTACTTCAATCTAAGTCCTAAGCAGCTATAGGCAATAGGAAAGTATTTCTCCTTTCAAAACTCCCAAGAAATTTTGAATTTTCAACCGAATTAAACAAAGTTGAATTATAGTTATTATTATCTAAAGATATCATTGTCTGCCGAGTCTTATTATTAAAAATAACCCTATTCTCTCAGCATAGGAACTGCAATTGATTGGAATCGCCATCTATAGATTGAATTAATCGGATAAAAGAGAATCGACATTCGAGGTATGTTAAGGCTAATATCTTCGGCAAGTTATTCCTATCGTATAGTGATTCGACCTATACCCTTGTAAGGAAGCTAGAAGTATGTACGTTGTGATTAGCTGCCACCATTAGTTTGATATTAGCGTTTACTATTTTGGTTGGAACTGACCACACCTTATATAGCCTTTCGTCGATCAACCTCAGAGTTACTAATTGTGTCATCGCCTACGGGGTTATATAGATTGCTCAGAGGAGCTATATGTTGTCCGACGGGACTCTATTTTTCCCCAAGGGCCATACTATATTCCATCCACGAGTAGACTCCTACTTTTATGTCGTATCAGCATCACTGACCCTCTGTTGAGCCTTGTGTGCCCAGGGTACAGTTACATGAGCCCATCGAGCTCAAACACAGCTACAGGAGCCCAGTGGGCTTAGTTGCAGACCCAGTGTCCAGGTAGGTTGGCTATAGTTACCTGTTAACTCATATTGACCATGTTAGGGTATATAGATTGAAGTGTGCTCGTCAGGCTGAAGGATCTGTTAGATAAGGGCTTTATCAGGCCGAGTACTTCACTGTGGGGTGCGCCAGTTCTATTTGTGAGAAAGAAGGATGGCTCGCTCCGCAT
>JACEIK010000706.1:293164-307791 GCA_018107945.1 Datura stramonium
CATTTTATCAATATTCTTAGAGGCTTGCAGTCTGTATATATCTCCCTGTGGTTAGATGTGCCGGTCGTGTGGGTCCGTGCATATGTTTAGTTGTTTATGTTGGCCGTGTGAGGCCTTATCCAGTTAGTAGTGGTTCCATTGCTGGTCACGTAGCTGTTTAGCATTTGTTATATTGATTTAGAGATAACTAGACAACATGGTGTCCTTGTCGGCCCGCATAGGCTCCCCTATATGAATGTGATTCTGGTTAGCTGATGTTACAGTACAGGTGGCTATAGGCCTAGTCGGCTGGAGGCTGTATTTACAACTGTTATATAGCCCGTTGATTCCGTGAATAAGAATTAGAGCCAGCCAGGCACCAGATGTGCTTAGTCTCAGTAATTTAGCAGTACAAGTCCTAGTAGGGCACTAGGTGCCAGTCATGACCCCCAAGGAGGGGTGTGACAAAAACAACCTAATTTAGGAATTAAGAGCATAGAAAATTACTAGGATTCCCTTATGAAAATAAGCTGAAAAACTGTTCTGCCAGCCCTCACGGGTCGTACCACAACTCGTGGTGACATTCCATGAATCATGGTATGCATTCGTGACTTTTGGTGGCTTAAAAGCTTGTTAAAACTCCTACAAAAGATCCTCAGTGTGAGTCGTACCTTGATACCACGAGTTGTACCATGACTCGTGGTGTCTGGGCTTGTCCTTTGCCCGTCAAATCTGATAGTGCTTCACTAATCTACTCATAACGTTTTACTCCAAACTTCGATTGATGCAGGATTGGATGAGTTGGAAAGAACACTCAAAGGTCTTCAATATTTTGTGTTGTATCACCCAAAAAAACTTTCTAAAATGAGCGTTATGGTCGTTTAAAGTTGACCCTTTTAATAACTTATATGAAGACTCAATCGGTAGGAAAGCTCTCAACTCAACATTATGCAAGAGGTTCCTTATGAACTTAATTTGCATCCAATGCACTTCCTACACTCAAGAATTTGTCTTACACCTTGTTCCATAAAATTCAATTGGTTTGGGTCTATCCACATATTTAAAATGGTTTCAAACTTAGCCCGAAGGTCTGAGGCGTTACAATATCTCAATTCAGGACTGAAACAATGATTCACACCATCATACCATGGACCACTCTCTAAGATCTATCACGAGTCTTGGTACAACTCATACCACCTTATTACGAGTGTTATTGAGACTCTTATTGAGGGAAAGTTTCAATTTTCCTACTAGTTCATACTCGATATCTGGGGTCTAGTATTAGGGACTTTTCGGGTGTTACATTATCTCCCCCTTGGGAACATTCATCCTTGAATGGAGACTAAATAAGATAAAATTAGGGAAAGAGCTGCAATACCAAAAAAGCTGTAGACTAAATACCAACAGAGTGACTGACTCCAAACTGAGATACATATACTGAATACAACTCATGAAACATACATACATGAAAACACACGAGAGTAACTGAGATACATGAAACTAAATGACATACAGAGGAGGAAACTAGTACCTCAAACTAGAACTGAACTGGAAGGTAAAAGATGTGAGTATTTGGCCATCATATCTGCTTTGGCTCCCCATTTAGGTCCTTCAACGATTTGATTTCTCCATAAAGCCTTCATGGAAGCTAACTGTTTGTTCCTCAACTTGCAAACCTGATGGTCAAGAATCTCAACCAGAACCTCCTCATAAGTGAAACTATCCTTTACCTTACTGCTCTCAACTGGTACAACTAGAGCTAGATCTCCAACGCACTTCTTCAACAAGGAGATATGGAAGAGTAGATGTATTGAAGCTAACTCCATAGGCAACTTCAACTCATTTTCCACATAGCCAATATGCCTCAAAATCCTAGAAGGACCAACATATCGGGATGAAGCTTCCCTTTCTTGCCAAACCTAATAACTCCCTTCATGGTTGACACCTTCAGAAACACACAATCATCAACTCAAGCTCAAGCTCTCCCCTCCTAACATCTGTATATGATTTTTGACGACACAGAGTTGTTTTCAACCCTTCTCTGATAAGCTAAACTTTCTCCATGGCCTTATCAACATAACCTTACCTACCTCAAAGCATCCAGTAGGTGACCTACATCTCTGCCTATAAAGAGCCTCAAACAAAGCCATCTGAATGCTGGAGTGGTAGCTGTTGTTGTAGGAAAACTCAATGAGGGGCAAGCGATCATCCAAATAACCCTTGAAATCAATCACACAAGCTCTCAACATATCCTTTAAGGTCTGAATGGTCCGCTCGGCCTGACCATCTATCTGTGGGTGAAAAGTTGTGCTAAGCTTGAGCTGAGTACCAAGGCCCTTCTAAAACAACATCCAAAACAGTGAAGTAAACCGAGTACCCCTATCTGAAATGATGGTCAATGGGACCCCATGCAATCAGACTAACTCCCGTATGTAAATTCTAACATAAATCTCGGCTGAATCTATAGTCTTATCTGGTAGGAAATGTGCTAAATTAGTCATCAGGTCCACAACCACCCATATTGAATTATGTTGTTGGTGCGTACGAGGTAAACTTGTGATGAAGTCCATATTTATCTCTTCCTATATCCATGTAGGTATACTGATATCCTGTAGTATATCTTCGGTCTCTATTTCTCAACCTTTATCTGGGTGCAATTTAGATACTTAGCCACAAAATTCTGCATTGTCCTTCTTCATGTCGTTCCACCAATAGACATCCGGTAGATCACGGTACATCTTGGTGGAACCTGGATGGATAGAATAGCGAGAGCTGTGTGCCTTTCTCAATGTATGCTCTCTCAATCCATCCACATATAGAACACATAGTCGTCCCTGATACTGGAGTACACCATCTCCTCCTTAGGAGAAGACCTCCACCTACTGATTTCAGATCGCTTACTTTAACTTGACACAAATAGGATCCTTATCTTGTTTTTCCTTGAATTTTGATACCAAAGAAGACTCCGCACCATTCTAAAGCACAACACCACCATCTGCTTAATCAGTAAGGCAAAACCCCAAGGAGCAAGCCTATGAACATCTTTCACCAAATCTTTCCTCCCATCCTTGACATGAGACACTCTCGCCATGGAAAACCTGCTAAGTTCACCTGCCACTACATTGGCCGTTCCCAGATGATAAATAACACTCATATGTCCTTGAGAAGTTCAAGTGATCTCCTTTTCCACAAATTCAAGTCCTTCTGGGTAAAGACATACTGAAGACTCTTGTGATTTGTGAACACATCCATGTGCACCCCATATCAGTAGTGTCTACCTTCAAGGCAATACTACTACATCTAACTCAAGGTTGTGTGTCAAATAATTCTTCTCATGAGTCTTAAGTTATCTTGAGGCATAAGTAACGAACTTCCTATGCTTCATCAACTCACACAAAGGCCATCCTAGAGGTATCACAATATACCACAAAACCATCCATGCCCTCTGGCAAGGTCGAGATCGGAGCAAAATTAAGTTGGGTCTTTAACTCCTGAAAGCTCCTCTCACAAGCATCAAACCACTATAATTTGACCTTGTTCTTAGTCAATCTAGTTAAAGGTGTAGTAATGGATGAAAATCCCTCCACGAACTTCTAGTAGTACCCAGCAAAACTCAAAAAGCTTTTAATGTTAGTAGGATTATAGGCCTAAGCCAGTTATTCACCGCCTCTATCTTCTGAGAGTCTACCTAAACACCCTCACTAGAGACTACATGGCAAAGGAATGGACCTGACTGCTGCCAAAACTCACACTTTCTAAACTTAGGAAATAACTGATGGTCCCTAAGAGTCTGCAACACAATCCTTAAATGAATGGTGTGGTCCTCCTCACTCCTAGAATACACAAGGATATCTTCTATGAAGACAATAATGAACATATTCAAATACCGCTTGAACACCCTGTTCATCAAATCCATGAAAGCTGTAGGAGCATTCATTATTCAAAAAGACATAACTATAAGCTCATAGTGACCATACTGAGTCCTGACGGTTGTCTTCGGAATGTCACACTCCCTAACTCTAAGATGGTGATAGCAGGATTTGAGGTCTATCATTAAAAAGCATCTAGCGCCGTGATGCTGATCAAATAAGTCATTAATATGTAGGAGGGGATACATATTCTTAATTGGGACTTTTTTCAATTAGCAGTAGTTAATGCACATTCTCTGGGAACCATTCTTCTTCTGTATAAAGAGAACTAGAGCACCCCACAAGGAATTACTAGGCCTGATAAAACCCTTATCCAAGAGATCTTTCAACTATTCTTTCAACTCTTTTAGCTCATCTAGAGCCATTCTATAAGGAGGGATGGATATGGGCTGCGTATCAGGGAGAAAGTCTATACCGAACTCAATCTCTCGCTCAGAAAGGACACTAGGTAGATCATCTGGGAACACCTTTGGATACTCACAAAGTACTAGGACTGACTAAAGAGTTGGGGGTTTCAGATTTAGAATCCTTAACCTAGACTAAATGATATATATATAATCCTGATAGATAATCTTCCTAGCCTTAATATAGTAGATAAAGTGACCTACAGGCATTGCAGAATTACCCTTCCTTTCTAGGATTGGTTCCCTTGTGAATAAGAATTCTACCATTCGGGTTCTATAATTAACTAAAGCATAATAAAAATACAACCAATCCATTTCGAAGATAACATTAAAGTCGGTCATTTCTAACACTAATAGATCAACTGAGGTGACTCTCTAAAGGATTATAACCAAGCAACTTCTATATACCCGTCATGCTAAAACTGACTCACTCACCAGAGTAGAGACTAAGAAAGGTTTTGAGAGGATTTTAGGACTGACACTGAAACTGATAGCAACATAGGGATTCATAAAGGATAATGTGGCCCCTATAACATACCAATGACCACATCAGGTGAACTCTTAATGTATTATAGTTTTACGGCACTTTCGATGCTTCAAACAAAGAAAAGATGCTAGTGTTTAGGTATATTTATGTGGATATGAGGTTCTTTTGTTGATATTTTAGGGAAAACAAGTTCTAGGAGCTGAATTGATGATATAATGGAAGACAGGCAGAAAAATGCTTCATATGAGACACAGTATGAAGTGTACCACACTCGTACTGGTTATCCTGAGGGTCGTAATAAAGGATCAGAGACTTGTTAAGATTCAAAACTTTAGAGTACGAATGGATGCCATGGATCATACCACCATAGTATGGCTTATACTTAAGACCCATGGTATGATGATTAGAGATGCTGAGATTCAAAGTTTCAAGTCACAAATGGATGTTATGATTCATAGCGTCAGACTACAAGTCATATTAAAGGACACTCAGAGATGATTACTAGCAAAAGTTAGGCCAAGACTAGAAGGCACGACTCAAGGTGTCTTATCACCAGTCGTAGTACTCATCTATACCTAAAGAGGCCACAAGCTAGAATTCCATTTTACGACTACAACTGACGATCCGTGGTGTCCTACTATGACTCGAGGTCATCCCAACGTTGTAAATCCCTATTGTATGAGGAATGAATTTTATGTTTTCTATAAATAGTTTCTTTATTTTTGTTTTATTACTGTGGTATTGCGATGTATTTTAAAGTTTCCTAACTTTCCTTGGAGACCTAATTGCTATGTGATATATGAACACCATACTTTTTGATCTTGGTGTTTTTTAATTTGAAGATACAATTTGCAATTGATACTTAGGGCTTAATTGATTCAATATTTTCAATTCTTAATTATGATTTCTTCTTTTGTTCTTGGAATTATGAATAGCTAAACTCTCACAACTAGGATTGTGGGAACCATGGTGGAATAACAAAGTAGGTTTAACATAACGTGATTCTAAACTGATATGAATGCTGGTATTGTCTTTTCCTTCATTATAATTTCTTTTTAATGGCGTTCAACATTAGAAGTAGCCTTTATACTCTACTTCCTTTAACCTAAAGAAGTAGAGATTAGAAAGGAAAATTACAACAAAGACTTGAAACTATCAACTTGTAATTAATAACCTAAGCCAGGGTCGCGGGAAAGTTAATTTGGAACCAATGATAAGGCTTAATTGGAAACACTCATGAGACCTAAACTGGTGAATGAGGATAGTCATCTAATAGGGGCAAACTAGCCATTTAGATGAATGCAACTTATCGATCCTACAGACTAAGTATTGGAATAGATCACTAGTACAACAAACCTACGTAGTTATGACGCTAAGAGGAACACTTCCCTAGTCAATTGAATACCTTTTAAAATAACACATTTATACAACATTATTACTTATTTTTCTTAAAACCCCCTTAAGAAATAACTGCACCAAAAAATATTAGCGTTAATTGGGATTTTGATCATATTCCTCATGGGATCGACCCCAATCCTGGTTGTGTTCTTGACTTGATAAATGACTGCTTTATACTTCTATTGAGGTGTATTTTGGCGTTATCAAAAATAGCACCTTTCTAGGGAATACGACTTAGGATTATATTAGCTGCTCTTCATTTAGCAATCTTTATTTCCTCATTTATGTTTTCTTTTGCTTTTTCTTTACCTCGGTTACTACTTGGGGAACGCCAAGTACTTGGAGTAATGGAGAGCCCCTGATTCTAATCAATCAAGACCTTGAGCAAACACTGAGGAGAATGGCTGGTATTGAGACTCCTGAACAGATTAAATCCAGGTGGCTAATGAGGTTCGGCGAGCAAATGAAGCTTATCATCCGGAGGTAGCTCATTAAGCTTCTCTTAATGCTGCTAGTGATGCTCAAGATGAAGCTGATAATATTGGGAAAAAAAGAGTTTAGGAGCAGCCTCAGTTCCATAATACACCTCAGTTTAATGAAGATGATAATCCAGATATGGATGAAGCAGGGTCAACAGGTTCCAATGTGCCCTCACCTCTTCTTGTTGGGGCCAATTCTAATATCACTAGCACTATAATCTAGTTGCTGAATATGAAGGGGGTGTTGAGTGGTAATTCTGTCGATAATGAAAATATCGACTTGATGAATTTTTTGGGAATTAGAAACGCATACAAGTTGCCAAGAGTGAGCCAGGATGCCATCTGACTACAACTCTTTCCATTCTCTCTAGCTGGTCAAGATACTCTATGGTTTTTGGAGTTGCTAAATGAATCCATCACCAATTGGAGAGAATTTAAATATTCCTTCTTGTAAAGGTTCTTCCCACCATCAAGGATGCCACAACTCAAAGATGAGATATATAACTTTTGATAGCTCAAGATGAAGAAACTTCATGAGACATGGTTGTGGTTCAGTAAGAAGTTGAACAAGTGCCCAAATTAAAAAATTTCGAATGAGAGCCTGTTGGAGATATTCTATAGATCCTTGAATAACAACAACAAGGAAGTAGTAGATATATTAGAAAGTGGAGCATTGATGAGTCACTCATGGGAGGAGGCAACAAAGATACTTGATAGAATGACCAAAACCAACAGGGCCTGGCATATTAGAGAAGCTAGGGTATCTACCGACACATATGTGATTGGGATGACTATGGAGTGGCATAGAAAAGAAGAAGAGTGTGATAAAGACATAGCACATATGAAAAAATCTATTGACCTTCTCATGAAGCATATCATGGGAATGGAACTTATAAAGTTAATACAGTCGAAGCTCAAGATAAGGAGATGGGGTATGAGAACTCCAACTCTAAGGAGGATGCTAATTTCTTAAATAGTCAAGTGGGATGTTTTCGGGCCAACACCCAAGAGGCTAATAAAGACTTTTGGTGCCAAGGTCCTGGGAATCAATGTCGGAACCAATACCGTGTTGGGTACATGGATAGGAGCAGAAGTCGAGACTCGAAAGGTGATTGAAGGAAGAAAGATGGATACCGAAATGATTGAAGTAATATATATGTCCCTCCAAAGGCTTTTGAGGCTGATTCTAGGACCTCAAAACTAGAGGACATTATAACAGATGTTTTAAAAAAGAAGAAGTCCACAGATGCTCACCTGAACGACATTCGTAGAGATATACATAGGATGAATCAGAAAGTTGAGTTGCATGCCATGGCGTTTAAACAAATTAAGCAGCAGTTAGGCCAGATGTTTGCATCCCTGAACCATAGGAAAAAAGGGATACTACCTAGTAACATAATCCAAAACCCGAACAATGATAGTTATTGCATGTTTGTAGCTACTAGTAGCAAGAAAGCAACAACTGATCCACCCATGCCGTTTGAAGATGAGGTAGCCCAATTCAAAGTGGTTGAAATAGATGATTCTACTGAACCTAAAGAGAAGATGGTTGAAGATGGAGCAAAATTGCAAAAGTGCAAAAGTCTCCAATTGCTTAAAAGGAGACTATTTCTATGAAAAGGAACAAGAAGGAGGTCCCTCAGATTTTCAGGCCTATTCCATGACCTTCTCCACCTTTCCCTCGGAGAATGAAGAAGAAGGTAGATGATGATAAATTTCACAAGTTCATATCCATGTTGAAGCAGCTTCAGTGAATATTCCCTTAGTCGAGGCACCAAAGCAGATGCCCAGCTATGCTATGTTTATGAAGGACTTGGTGATGAGAAAAAGGTTTGTGATCTTTGAACCAATTGAAACCTACACCGTTGTAGTGTCATAGCCTCATGGACCCTTATACAGAATAGAGAGCATCCAAGTTCCTTCACCATTCCTTGTAGTATCGGAGCCTACAACTTTGCAAAGGCTCTGCATGATTTGGGAGCTAGCATAAATTTGATGCCACTAGCCGTAATTAAGCAGTTGTGCTTGAATACCTCCACATCGACCTCAATGCAACTACTGATAGCATATCACACTGTAAAGAAGCATGTGGTTGTATTATATGATGTTTTGGTGAGGGTTGAAGCTTTTATATTTCCCATAAATTTTGTGATCCTAGAGTACGATGTGGATTTCGAGGTCCCCATAATTTTGGGCGACCATTCCATGCGATCGGGCGTGCAATTGGAGACTAGGCAACTGAATTTATGGTTAAATAGTGAAAAGTTTGTATTTGATGTGACCCGATCAACTAATCATCATAATGATATGAGAGTGGTCTCGGTGATCAGCTCTATTAATGATTAGAGGGCACTAGTGCCCTTGAGGAGACACTTAGTGTTGAGGCACTAGCAGCTGTATTTATGAACTTTGAGGAGGATGATATCCAAGGGTATGAGTAAATGGTCAATGCACTTGCTAGAATGGGGTCCTACAGTTTCAGGATAAAGAAGTTGGACTTTGATTTGAAGAATCATGTAAACCGCTAACCCTCACTAGAAGTTAGTTTTCCCATCCTCCAGCAAAATGGTCAGTTGAGGAACCTCCACTGTTAGAGCTTAATGCTCTTCCTTTACATGAAAGGTATACATTTCTGGGGGAGAACAAAACTTTGCCGACTATTATTGCTGCAGATCTTATAGAGTGGCAAGTTGAGGCCTTAGTGTCAATTCTAAGAAGGTTCAAGAAGGAAATTGGTTGAACCATTGCTGACATCATTAGGATACCACCAGGTATATGCACACACAAATTCAACTGGAACTGTACTACATCCCAAGTATAGAGTACCGGCAGAGACTAAACTGACGTATGCAAGCGGTGGTGAAGAAAGAGATTATTAAGTGGTTAGATGCTAGTGTTGTCTACCCTATTGTTGATTATAAGTGGGCGAGTCCTGTACAATGTACCAAGAAAGGGTGGAATCACTATGGTTCCAAATGAGGGGAATGATTTTATTCTGATGAGACCAGTTATGAGTTGGTGTTGTATGCATGGATTATCAGAACCTCAACCAGTGGACATAGAAAGACCATTTCTCTATACCTTTCATGGATCAAATTCTTGATTGTCTTTCAAGTATAGGGTGGTACTACTTTCTTAATGGTTAATCAGGGTATAATCAGATTTCCATAGCCCTCGAAGACCAAGAGAAAACCACCTTTACTTTCCTTTATGGAACATTTGCTTTCAAGAAGATGTCATTCGGGTTATGTATTGCACCCACCATATTTCAGCACTACCGGATGTTTATATTCTTAGACATGGTGGAGGATATCATTAAGGTATTCCTGGACGATTTTTCCATTATAGGTGACTCCTTCGATAAATGTCTTGAGCATTTGAGTAAGGTGCTGAAAAGGTGTGAAGAGACCAACTTGGTACTTAACTAGGAAAAGTGTCATTTCATGGTCAAAGAGGGGATTGTGTTGGGTTATAGGATTTTGGGAAAAGGCATAAAGGTGGACAAAGCAAAATCGAGGTTATAGTCGGATTACCACCACCATTTTTGTCAAAAGCATTCAGAGCTTTATGGGGCTTGCAGGTTTCTACAGGAGGTTCATCAAGGACTTGAAAATTGTACATCCCTTGTGCAAGTTGATTTAGAAATAGGTGAAATTCAATTTTTATGATGCATGTCTAAAGGCTTTTGAATGCCTAAAAGAGAGACTCACTTCAGCCCCATCATTGTTACACCAAACTTGTCTCTTCCATTTGAGGTGATATGCAATGCCAACAGTGTTTCCTTAGTTCTTGTCTTGGGTTAAAGTGGAGTAAAAATATTCCACCTTATATATTATGCCAACAAGGCATTAAATACAGCTTAGAAGAACTATATGGTGACTGAGCAGGAGTTGCTAGTAGTGATTTTTTCATTTGAAAAGTTTTGAGTATACTTGCTTAGAACTAATGTGATTGTCCACACTAACCGTGCAGCTCTGCAGTATTTCATGTGAAAGAAGGATGCTAAGCTGAGGATAATCAAATAGGTATTTCTTTTACAAGAGTTTGAGTTCTAGGTCAAGGATCGAAAGGAGATTGAGAATCAGGTGGCTGACCACTTGTTGAGACTTGAGGCTAAGGCAAGGTCAAAGGATGAAGTAGATATCAATGATACGTTTCTAGATGAGCAAGTGTTGGATGCATCCAAAGATTTGATCCCATGGTTCGTTGATTCCATTTATTTGGTGAGTAATGTACTGCCTGCAGATGTAACCTTCCATCAGAGGAAGAAGTTTTTGTCCAATATAAGGAGATTCTATTGGGATAAGCCATACTTGTTTCGTACCTGTGCAAATGGGATGATTTGTAGATGTGTTCTAGAAGTTGAGATGATGAGTATACTAAATATATGTCATTAAACATAGTAGGGGGTCATCATGGGCGTATTTGGATTGCGCACAAGATTTTGCAGTGTGGATACTACTAGCCCATAGTTCATCAAGATTCTCATGACTTTTCCAAAGAGTGCGAAAAATGCCAAAGACAAGGGGGCATAACTCATAAGCATGAGCTACCACTAACCCCAATCCTGTAGGTGGAGTTGTTTGACGTATGGGGTATTGATTTCATGGGGCCCTTCATGAGCTCTTATGAATGAAGTATATTTTGGTTGTTGTAGACTATGTCTCAAAGTGGGTGGAGGCTATTGCATTCCCCAACAATGAAGATAAAGGTGTATGATGTCACCCAAGCACACGCAAGCGCATGTGGTCATCAAGTAATATAGGACAGTGAAGTCACGATTATCGATCCCTCAGAGAATTTTCAGATCAATCATTTCAAGGATAACTCTTTATTTCGCTATTCTAACAACACAGATAAAAATGGGACTGGTTTAAAGAATTAAACTATTAAACTTGAAATGTAAAATTAACTAAAGAACTAAGATTGTTGCAGATTGTTTACACTTCAAATGATGATGAAAGTCTAGGGAATTGGCACTTTTCTTTTAGGTTGAGTTTTCAAGAAGTGATTACGCTAGATTAATTCTTCCTAAAGTTTCTAGTTGCAAGTTGCTATCCTATTTCTTGCCACTCTCCTAAGCATCCAAGAACTATCTCATGAACCTTAACGCCTATATCCTTATGGTCAAAAAAGAAACATAAAACGATGGTTATGCCTACTTGTATTTCAACTAAATAGGGTTGAAGCGTATATTCCTATACTCAACAACAACTTCTAACCTTCAACCAATGGGCCAAAGCATCTTCGAATTCTTGTTTTATATTTACTTATAACCCTTTAGATTACATTTCCCAAGTTCAACCAAAAGTCAATAGATTCACTCAAAGGTGATTAGTCTAGTAAAGAAGCAATTAAAACAAGTAAATATAAACAACCTTTAATGAAAAATCAAAACTAGTATTAATCAGTCTATCAAACGTCAACCATCAACTATGGACAAAAACCTAGAAGGCGCGTTTAGCCACTCATAGAAAAGTGGAAGAATAATGACATAATCATCATTCAAAGTAAAACAATAAAGAAAAGAAGAAACCCAAGTAGGAACTTTTCTCTTCTCCAAAAGTTGTGTTTACAACCTTCTACGATCAAACAAAAAGATGAATGATATGCTAAAAAGCCCTAGATGTTATATTTATAGGTGACCTTCAAATGAAGCTTTTGACCTCAAGTACTTGGCTTAAAAATAGCAAAAATCCATTCACGGAATGTCTGACATGTCACCACATGCATAGCCCCAAGTTTGGGTTAATTTTCCTATGAAGTATAGCTCCGGGTGCCCCACTCTAGCCGTAGCACCAATGTCTTGGCCAAATTTTTGTACTTCTTAAACCCTATGGTTCCCCCCTCCACCTGTAGCACCAGAATGTTAGTTAAATTTCTAAGATTTAGGACCCATCTAATGTCTACTAAATTACACCTCAAAATTGAGATATAAGCGGTCGATTGTCAAATATAGAACCCAACAAGGGTTGAGGTCGATCCCACAAGGAATATGGTAAGAACTTAAGTTAATGCAAATAGATGTTACTACTGAGTTACTTATTTTCGAAGGGGGGAAATATAGAATAATAAGCAAAAGTAAAACTACTAAATGCTTAGATCAAATTCGGTTTGTATTTAATTAACGACTTGACTAGGATTGTGTTCTCCAAGATATCATAACCACAAGGCTTATACACTAGTGATCTATTCCGGTGTTTAACATGTAATATTGGTAAGTTAGGTTCACTTAAATTGTTGGTCCCCTATCTAGATGATTATCACCATGCAACTTGGTCCGTATACGGGTGTACTTTAGTTAACCCTTACCCTTAATATCGTATTAACTATCCCCTGACAAGTTAAAGCTATTAGATGAGGGTTGATAGCCTCAAATCTCCGCTGTTAATCCCTTTTCCCATTCATTACCTCCTTGGTCTGGTAAGTAAGAATAAGGCAAGTCCTAACGTTTGCAACTGTCAAGAATCAATCAAAACAAAGGGAAAAACAATACATGCATAAAACCCCGTTCAAGAATCACTAAGTATTTTACCTATGTCTGTTAATTTTTATTGGTTCCCACAAACCTAGTTATGGGTTTAGGTACTCATGTTTGTATGCTTACAATCATAAAATATTGTATAAATCATAATTGCAACATATAAATTATCGTAGAAGAAAAACCAAGTAGATTGAATAAAACTCCAAAATTGATAATTAATTTCCAATGTTGCTTTGGATCCTCAAATCCATGAACAAAATTGTCAATCTCGTTTCTTGATTCAAGAACAATCGTACAACACCAAAATCCTACTTGAAAACTAATAAAATTGGCTCTCTGAATTATTCTCTAACTGTTCTAACTCTCTCCCAAAAATAAACCTAAACTGTGTATTTATAGTTCCAAGAAATCCTTTTCTAAATAAAACTTGAAACCAGGTCGGCAGTGGCAACGGGCTTGGTGACGACTCATTTGGCCTTCTGACGAGTCGTGCCTTGCTTAAAATAGTCATCCTTAGCATCTTACCCAGTTGTGGAAACGGGTCACCTAAAGACTCGTCGTGCTTGTGCACGAGTCATTAGGTCGCTCGTGGCCTAATTTCTCCAAAAGTCCAGTGCACCTCATGGTTGGTTCCAGTGATCTGCCAACGAGTCGTTTCATTAAGTGATGACTCGTTATATCTGTCATCAACTCCATTGGTCACTTCATTATGATGTTCTCTCTTAGCCTTCATGATTGACATCATGACTCGTTACCAGGTGTAACGAGTCATTCCCTCAACTCGTCAGGTTCACTGTCTTGCATCTTCAAAATCCATCTTTTCCCCACGGCTTCAGCAACGAGTCGTGCCTCCTACTAATGACTCGTGAAGTGCCTGGCAGTCACCCTTTTAGTTATTTTCAATATTATTTTGCCCAGTTCACTTTCAAACCTGTTTTCCTGCATCATTAAGCACAAAACACATCATACCTATATAAACATACCAAGAGTGTGCATAATTTCTTGGTTTTAAGCGTCGAAAGTGCCGTAAAATCACGGCACATCAACACCGTCAACTTATAACATTTGCATGTCCTCAGGCAAAAAATATATATATACTACTTCGATGCTTAAATCAAAAAAACTCTAGGAAACTTACGGCAGTCACATTAATACATGAAAATCAAAATTTCTAACCCCTCCCTCATCGTATTAACTAAAATGTCACGCCCCGCCTTGGGGGGTATGACTGGCACCTGGTGCTCTAGTAGGACCTGGACTGCTAACTAGTGAGCCCAAGCACATCTGGTGCCTGGCTGGCTCTATCTCAGATTTTTGGAAACGACGGGCTATATAACGACTGTAAATACAGCCTCCGGCCGACTGGACCTATAGCCACCTGTCCTGCAACATCAGCTAACCAGAGACACAATCATAAAGGGGAACCTATGCGGGCCGACAAGGCCACCATGCTGTCTAGTTATCTTT